>CAWVNZ010001691.1:0-31309 GCA_963930735.1 Dioctria linearis | reverse complement strand
AGTATAAAATTAATTTTGAAAAATTTACTGTAGAAAAGGCAATCCCTGGGGCAATTAAAATTTGCGACAGTAAAAAATTAATTTGTGAAAAATTTACTATAGAAAAGGCAATCCCTGGCGTATTTAAAATTTGCGACAGTAAAATATTATTTTTTTTGCAAAATTTACTATAGAAAAGGCAATCCCTGGCGCAATTAAAATTTGCGACAGTAAAAAATTATTTTTTGAAAAATTTATTATAGAAAAGGCAATCCCTGGCATATTTAAAATTTGCGACAGTAAAAAAAATAATTTGTGAATAATTTACTGAAAAAAAAAGCAATCCCTGGGGCAATTAAAATTTACGACAGTAAAAAATTAATTTTTGAAAAATTTACTATAGAAAAGGCAATCCCTGGCGTAATTAAAATTTGCGACAGTAGGAAATTATTTTTTGAAAAATTTACTGTAGAAAAGGCAATCCTTGGCGTATTTAAAATTTGCGACAGCAAAAAATTATTTTTTGAATAATTTACTACAGAAAAGGCAATCCCTGGCGCAATTAAAATTTGCGACAGTAGGAAATTATTTTTTGAAAAATTTACTGTAGAAAAGGCAATCCTTGGCGTATTTAAAATTTGCGACAGCAAAAAATTATTTTTTGAATAATTTACTACAAAAAAGGCAATACCTGGCGCAATTAAAATTTGCAACAGTAGGAAATTATTTTTTGAAAAATTTACTATAGAAAAGGCAATCCCTGGCGCAATTAAAATTTGCGACAGTATAAAATTAATTTTGAAAAATTTACTATAGAAAAGGCAATCCCTGGCGCAATTAAAATCTGCGACAGTAAAAAATTATTTTTTGAATAATTTACTATAGAAAAGGCAATCTCTGGCGTATTTAAAATTTGCGACAGTAGAAAATTATTTTTTTGAAAAATTTACTATAGAAAAGGCAATCCCTGGCGCAATTAAAATTTGCGACAGTAGAAAATTATTTTTGAAAAATTTACTGTAGAAAAGGCAATCCTTCGCGCAATTAAAATTTGCGACAGTAAAAAATTATTTTTTGAAAAATTTACTGCAGAAAAGGCAATCCCTGGCGCAATTAAAATTTGCGACAATATAAAATTAATTTTGAAAAATTTACTATAGAAAAGACAATCCCTGGCGTAATTAAAATTTGCGACAGTAAAAAATTATTTTTTGCAAAATTTACTATAGAAAAGGCAATCCCTGGCGCAATTAAAATTTGCGACAGTAAAAAATTATTTTTTGAAAAATTTACTATAGAAAAGGCAATCCCTGGCGCATTTAAAATTTGCGACAGTAGAAAATTAATTTTTGCAAAATTTACTATAGAAAAGGCAGTCCCTGGCGCAATTAAAATTTGCGACAGTATAAAATTAATTTTGAAAAATTTACTATAGAAAAGGCAATCCCTGGCGTAGTTAAAATTTGCGACAGTACAAAATTATTTTTTGCAAAATTTACTATAGAAAAGGCAATCCCTGCGCAATTAAAATTTGCGACAGTAAAAAATTATTTTTTGAATAATTTACTATAGAAAATGTAATCCCTGGCATATTTAAAATTTGCGACATTAAAAAATTAATTTGTGAATAATTTACTGTAGAAAGGGCAATCCCTGGCGCAATTAAAATTTGCGACAGTATAAAATTAAATTTTGAAAAATTTACTATAGAAAAGGTAATCCCTGTCGCAATTGCAATTTGCGACAGTAAAAAATTATTTTTTGAATAATTTACTATAGAAATGGCAATCCCTGGCATATTTAAAATTTGCGACAGTAAAAAATAATTTTTGAATAATTTACTATAGAAAAGGCAATCCCTGGAGCATTTCAAATTTGCTACAGTAAAAAATTATTTTTTGAAAAATTTACTATAGAAAAGGTAATCCCTGGCGTATTTAAAATTTGCGACAGTAAAAAATTAATTTTTGAAAAATTTACTATAGAAAAGGCAATCCCTGGCGTAATTAAAATTTGCGACAGTAAAAAATAATTTTTTGAAAAATTTACTATAGAAGAGGCAATCCCTGGCGCAATTAAAATTTGCGACAGTAAAAAATTATTTTTTGAAAAATTTACTATAGAAAAGGCAATCCCTGGCGCAATTAAAATTTGCGACAGTATAAAATTATTTTTTTGCAAAATTTACTATAGAAAAGGCAATCCCTGGCGCAATTAAAATTTGCGACAGTATAAAATTAAATTTTGAAAAATTTACTATAGAAAAGGCAATCCCTGGCGTAATTAAAATTTGCGACAGTAGAAAATTATTTTTTACAAAATTTACTATAGAAAAGGCAGTCCCTGGCGCAATTAAAATTTGCGACAGTAAAAAATTATTTTTTGAAAAATTTACTGTAGAAAAGGCAATCCCTGCCGCAACTAAAATTTGCGACAGTAGAAAATTATTTTTTGAAAAATTTACTGTAGAAAAGGCAATCCCTGGCGCAATTACAATTTACGGCAGTAAAAAATTATTATTTGAAAAATTTACTATAGAAAAGGTAATCTCTGGCGCAATTACAATTTGCGACAGTAAAAAATTATTTTTTGCAAAATTTAGTATAGAAAAGACAATCCCTGGCGCAATTAAAATTTGCGACAGTATAAAATTAATTTTGAAAAATTTAGTATAGAAAAGGCAATCCCTGGCATATTTAAAATTTGCGACAGTAAAAAATTAATTTGTGAATAATTTACTGTAGAAAAGGCAATCCCTGGCGTATTTAAAATTTGCTACAATATAAGATTAATTTTCGAAAAATTTACTGTAGAAAAGGCAATCTCTGGCGCAGTTAAAATTTGCGACAGTAAAAAATTATTTTTTGCAAAATTTACTGTAGAAAAGGCAATACCTGGCGCAATTAAAATTGAGACAGTAAAAAATTAATTTTTGAATAATTTACTATAGAAAAGGCAATCCCTGGAGCATTTAAAATTTGCGACAGTAAAAAATTATTTTTTGAAAAATTTACTATAGAAAAGGTAATCCCTGGCGTATTTAAAATTTGCGACAGTAAAAAATAATTTTTTGAAAAATTTACTATAGAAGAGGCAATCCCTGGCGCAATTAAAATTTGCGACAGTAAAAAATTATTTTTTGAAAAATTTACTATAGAAAAGGCAATCCCTGGCGCAATTAAAATTTGCGACAGTAGAAAATTATTTTTTGCAAAATTTACTATAGAAAAGGCAATCCCTGGCGCAATTAAAATTTGCGACAGTATAAAATTAAATTTTGAAAAATTTACTATAGAAAAGGCAATCCCTGGCGTAATTAAAATTTGCGACAGTAGAAAATTATTTTTTACGAAATTTACTATAGAAAAGGCAGTCCCTGGCGCAATTAAAATTTGCGACAGTAAAAAATTATTTTTTGAAAAATTTACTATAGAAAAGGCAATCCTTGGCGGATTTAAAACTTGCGACAGTAAAAAATTATTTTTTGAATAATTTACTATAGAAAAGGCAATCCCTGGCGCAACTAAAATTTGCGACAGTAAAAAATTATTTTTTGGATAATTTACTATAGAAAAGGCAATCCTTGGCGGATTTAAAACTTGCGACAGTAAAAAATTATTTTTTGAAAAATTTACTGTAGAAAATTCAATCCCTGGCGCAATTAAAATTTGCGACAGTAAAAAATTATTTTTTGAATAATTTACTATAGAAAAGGCAATCCCTGGCGCAATTAAAACTTGCGACAGTAAAAAATTATTTTTTGAAAAATTTACTATAGAAAAGGAAATCCCTGGCGCAATTAAAACTTGCGACAATAAAAAATTAATTTGTGAAAAATTTACTATAGAAAAGGCAATCCCTGGCGTAATTAAAATTTGCGACAGTAAAAGATTAATTTGTGAATAATTTACTATAGAAAAGGCAATCCCTGGCGTAATTAAAATTTGCGACAGTAAAAAATTATTTTTTGAAAAATTTACTGTAGAAAAGGCAATCCCTGGCGTAATTAAAATTTGCGACAGTAAAAAATTATTTTTTGAATAATTTACTATAGAAAAGGTAATCCCTGGCGCAATTACAATTTGCGACAGTATAAAATTATTTTTTTAAAAATTTACTATAGAAAAGGCAATCCCTGGCGTAATTAAAATTTGCGAGAGTAAGAAATTATTTTTCGAAAAATTTACTATAGAAAAGGCAATCCCTAGCGCAATTAAAATTTGCGACAGTAGAAAATTAATTTTTGAACAATTTACTATAGAAAAGGCAATCCCTGGCGTAATTAAAATTTGCGACAGTAAAAAATTATTGTTTGAAAAATTTACTATAGAAAAGGCTATCCCTGGCGCAATTAAAATTGCGACAGTAACAAATTAATTTTTGAATAATTTACTATAGAAAAGGCAATCCCTGGCGTATTTAAAATTTGCGACAGTAAACAATTATTTTGTGAATAATTTACTATAGAAATGGAAATCCCTGGCGCAATTACAATTTGCGACAGTAAAAAATTATTTTTTTGCAAAACTTAATATAGAAAAGGCAATCCCTGGCGTAATTAAAATTTGCGACAGTATAAAATTAAATTTTGAAAATTTTACTATAGAAAAGGTAATCCCTGTCGCAATTACAAGTTGCGACAGTAAATAATTATTTTTTGAATAATTTACTATAGAAAAGGCAATTCGTCGGATATATATAAAATTTGCGACAGTAAAAAATTAATTTTTGAATAATTTACTGTAGAAAAGGCAATCCCTGGCATATTTAAAATTTGCGACAGTATAAGATTAATTTTTGAAAAATTTACTGTAGAAAAGGCAATCTCTGGCGCAATTAAAATTTGCGACAGTAAAAAATTATTTTTTGCAAAATTTACTGTAGAAACGGCGCAATTAAAATTGCGACAGTAAAAAATTAATTTTTGACTAATTTACTATAGAAAAGGCAATCCCTGGAGCATTTAAAATTTGCGACAGTAAACAATTATTTTGTGAATAATTTACTATAGAAATGGCAATCCCTGGCGAAATTAAAATTTGCGACAGTAAAAAATTATTTTTTGAAAAATTTACTATAGAAATGGCAATCCCTGGCGTATTTAAAATTTGCGACAGTAAAAAATTATTTTTTGAGAAATTTACTATAGAAGAGGTAATCCCTGACGCAATTACAATTTGCGACAGTATAAAATTATTTTTTGAAAAATTTACTATAGAAAAGGCAATCCCTGGCGTAATTAAAACTTGCAACAGTAAAAAATTATTTTTTGCAAAATTTACTATAGAAAAGGCAATCCCTGGCGTATTTAAAATTTGCGACAGTAAAAAAATTAATTTGTGAAAAATTTACTATAGAAAAGGCAATCCCTGGCGCAATTAAAATTTGCGACAGAAGAAAATTATTTTTTGAAAAGTTTACTGTAGAAAAGGCAATCCCTGGCGTATTTAAAATTTGCGACAGTAAAAAATTATTTTTTGAATAATTTACTATAGAAAAGGCAATCCCTAGCGCAATTAAAATTTGCGACAGTAAAAAATTATTTTTTGAATAATTTACTATAGAAAATGCAATCCCTGGCGTATTTAAAATTTGCGAAAGTAGAAAATTATTTTTTGAAAAATTTACTGTAGAAAAGGCAATCCCTGGCGCAATTAAAATTTGCGACAGTAGAAAATTATTTTTTGAAAAATTTACTGTAGAAAAGGCAATCCCTGGCGCAATTACAATTTGCGACAGTAAAAAATTATTTTTGAAATATTTACTATAGAAAAGGTAATCACTGGCGCAATTACAATTTGCGACAGTAAAAAATTATTTTTTTGCAAAATTTACTATAGAAAGGGCAATCCCTGGCGCAATTAAAACTTCCGACAGTATAAAATTAATTTTCAGAAATTTACTGTAGAAAAGGCAATCCCTGGGGCAATTAAAATTTGCGACAGTAAAAAATTAATTTGTGAAAAATTTACTATAGAAAAGGCAATCCCTGGCGTATTTAAAATTTGCGACAGTAAAATATTATTTTTTTTGCTAAATTTACTATAGAAAAGGCAATCCCTGGCGCAATTAAAATTTGCAACAGTAAAAAATTATTTTTTGAAAAATTTATTATAGAAAAGGCAATCCCTGGCATATTTAAAATTTGCGACAGTAAAAAAATAATTTGTGAATAATTTACTGAAAAAAAAAAGCAATCCCTGGGGCAATTAAAATTTACGACAGTAAAAAATTAATTTTTGAAAAATTTACTATAGAAAAGGCAATCCCTGGCGTAATTAAAATTTGCGACAGTAGGAAATTATTTTTTGAAAAATTTACTGTAGAAAAGGCAATCCTTGGCGTATTTAAAATTTGCGACAGCAAAAAATTATTTTTTGAATAATTTACTACAGAAAAGGCAATCCCTGACGCAATTAAAATTTGCGACAGTAGGAAATTATTTTTTGAAAAATTTACTGTAGAAAAGGCAATCCTTGGTGTATTTAAAATTTGCGACAGCAAAAAATTATTTTTTGAATAATTTACTACAGAAAAGGCAATACCTGGCGCAATTAAAATTTGCGACAGTAGGAAATTATTTTTTGAAAAATTTACTATAGAAAAGGCAATCCCTGGCGCAATTAAAATTTGCGACAGTATAAAATTAATTTTGAAAAATTTACTATAGAAAAGGCAATCCCTGGCGCAATTAAAATCTGCGACAGTAAAAAATTATTTTTTGAATAATTTACTATAGAAAAGGCAATCTCTGGCGTATTTAAAATTTGCGACAGTAGTAAATTATTTTTTGAAAAATTTACTATAGAAAAGGCAATCCCTGTCGCAATTAAAATTTGCGACAGTAGAAAATTATTTTTTGAAAAATTTACTGTAGAAAAGGCAATCCTTGGCGCAATTAAAATTTGCGACAGTAAAAAATTATTTTTTGAAAAATTTACTGCAGAAAAGGCAATTCCTGGCGCAATTAAAATTTGCGACAGTATAAAATTAATTTTGAAAAATTTACTATAGAAAAGGCAATCCCTGGCGTAATTAAAATTTGCGACAGTAAAAAATTATTTTTTGCAAAATTTACTATAGAAAAGGCAATCCTGGCGCAATTAAAATTTGCGACAGTAAAAAATTATTTTTTGAAAAATTTACTATAGAAAAGGCAATCCCTGGCGCATTTAAAATTTGCGACAGTAGAAAATTATTTTTTGCAAAATTTACTATAGAAAAGGCAGTCCCTGGCGCAATTAAAATTTGCGACAGTATAAAATTAATTTTGAAAAATTTACTATAGAAAAGGCAATCCCTGGCGTAGTTAAAATTTGCGACAGTACAAAATTATTTTTTGCAAAATTTACTATAGAAAAGGCAATCCCTGCGCAATTAAAATTTGCGACAGTAAAAAATTATTTTTTGAATAATTTACTATAGAAAATGTAATCCCTGGCATATTTAAAATTTGCGACAGTAAAAAATTAATTTGTGAATAATTTACTGTAGAAAGGGCAATCCCTGGCGCAATTAAAATTTGCGACAGTATAAAATTAAATTTTGAAAAATTTACTATAGAAAAGGTAATCCCTGTCGCAATTGCAATTTGCGACAGTAAAAAATTATTTTTTGAATATTTGACTATAGAAATGGCAATCCCTGGCATATTTAAAATTTGCGACAGTAAAAAATTAATTTTTGAATAATTTACTATAGAAAAGGCAATCCCTGGAGCATTTCAAATTTGCTACAGTAAAAAATTATTTTTTGAAAAATTTACTATAGAAAAGGTAATCCCTGGCGTATTTAAAATTTGCGACAGTAAAAAATTAATTTTTGAAAAATTTACTATAGAAAAGGCAATCCCTGTCGTAATTAAAATTTGCGACAGTAAAAAATAATTTTTTGAAAAATTTACTATAGAAGAGGCAATCCCTGGCGCAATTAAAATTTGCGACAGTAAAAAATTATTTTTTGAAAAATTTACTATAGAAAAGGCAATCCCTGGCGCAATTAAAATTTGCGACAGTAGAAAATTATTTTTTTGCAAAATTTACTATAGAAAAGACAATCCCTGGCGCAATTAAAATTTGCGACAGTATAAAATTAAATTTTGAAAAATTTACTATAGAAAAGGCAATCCCTGGCGTAATTAAAATTTGCGACAGTAGAAAATTATTTTTTACAAAATTTACTATAGAAAAGGCAGTCCCTGGCGCAATTAAAATTTGCGACAGTAAAAAATTATTTTTTGAAAAATTTACTGTAGAAAAGGCAATCCCTGCCGCAATTAAAATTTGCGACAGTAGAAAATTATTTTTTGAAAAATTTACTGTAGAAAAGGCAATCCCTGGCGCAATTACAATCTACGGCAGTAAAAAATTATTTTTTGAAAAATTTACTATAGAAAAGGTAATCTCTGGCGCAATTACAATTTGCGACAGTAAAAAATTATTTTTTGCAAAATTTACTATAGAAAAGACAATCCCTGGCGCAATTAAAATTTGCGACAGTATAAAATTAATTTTGAAAAATTTAGTATAGAAAAGGCAATCCCTGGCATATTTAAAATTTGCGACAGTAAAAAATTAATTTGTGAATAATTTACTGTAGAAAAGGCAATCCCTGGCGTATTTAAAATTTGCTACAATATAAGATTAATTTTCGAAAAATTTACTGTAGAAAAGGCAATCTCTGGCGCAGTTAAAATTTGCGACAGTAAAAAATTATTTTTTGCAAAATTTACTGTAGAAAAGGCAATACCTGGCGCAATTAAAATTGCGACAGTAAAAAATTAATTTTTGAATAATTTACTATAGAAAAGGCAATCCCTGGAGCATTTCAAATTTGCGACAGTAAAAAATTATTTTTTGAAAAATTTACTATAGAAAAGGTAATCCCTGGCGTATTTAAAATTTGCGACAGTAAAAAAATAATTTTTTGAAAAATTTACTATAGAAGAGGCAATCCCTGGCGCAATTAAAATTTGCGACAGTAAAAAATTATTTTTTGAAAAATTTACTATAGAAAAGGCAATCCCTGGCGCAATTAAAATTTGCGACAGTATAAAATTAAATTTTGAAAAATTTACTATAGAAAAGGCAATCCCTGGCGTAATTAAAATTTGCGACAGTAGAAAATTATTTTTTACAAAATTTACTATAGAAAAGGCAGTCCCTGGCGCAATTAAAATTTGCGACAGTAAAAAATTATTTTTTGAAAAATTTACTATAGAAAAGGCAATCCTTGGCGGATTTAAAACTTGCGACAGTAAAAAATTATTTTTTGAATAATTTACTATAGAAAAGGCAATCCCTGGCGCAACTAAAATTTGCGACAGTAAAAAATTATTTTTTGGATAATTTACTATAGAAAAGGCAATCCTTGGCGGATTTAAAACTTGCGACAGTAAAAAATTATTTTTTGAAAAATTTACTGTAGAAAATTCAATCCCTGGCGCAATTAAAATTTGCGACAGTAAAAAATTATTTTTTGAATAATTTACTATAGAAAAGGCAATCCCTGGCGCAATTAAAACTTGCGACAGTAAAAAATTATTTTTTGAAAAATTTACTATAGAAAAGGAAATCCCTGGCGCAATTAAAACTTGCGACAATAAAAAATTAATTTGTGAAAAATTTACTATAGAAAAGGCAATCCCTGGCGTAATTAAAATTTGCGACAGTAAAAGATTAATTTGTGAATAATTTACTATAGAAAAGGCAATCCCTGGCGTAATTAAAATTTGCGACAGTAAAAAATTATTTTTTGAAAAATTTACTGTAGAAAAGGCAATCCCTGGCGTAATTAAAATTTGCGACAGTAAAAAAATTATTTTTTGAATAATTTACTATAGAAAAGGTAATCCCTGGCGTATTTAAAATTTGCGACAGTAAAAAATTATTTTTTGCAAAATTTACTATAGAAAAGGCAATCCCTGGCGTAATTAAAATTTTCGACAGTAAAAAATTATTTTTTGAAAAATTTACTGTAGAAAAGGCAATCCCTGGCGCAATTAAAATTTGCGACAGTAGAAAATTATTTTTGCAAAATTTACTATAAAAAAGGCAATCCCAGGCGAATTTAAAATTTGCCACATTAAAAAATTAATTTTTGAAAAATTTACTATAGAAAAGGCAATCCCTGGCGTATTTAAAATTTGCGACAGTAAAAAATTAATTTTTGAAAAATTTACTATAGAAAAGGCAATCCCTGGCGTATTTAAAATTTGCGACAGTAAAAAATTATTTTTTGAAAAATTTACTATAGAAAAGGCAATCCCTGGCGCAATTAAAATTTGCGACAGTAAAAAATTATTTTTTGAAAAATTTACTGCAGAAAGGCAATCCCTGGCGTATTTAAAATTTGCGACAATAAAAAATTATTTTTTGAATAATTTACTATAGAAAAGGCAATCCCTGGCG
The DNA here is from genome assembly GCA_963930735.1 of Dioctria linearis. Lineage (NCBI taxonomy): Eukaryota > Metazoa > Arthropoda > Insecta > Diptera > Asilidae > Dioctria > Dioctria linearis. The sequence continues at coordinate 20,921 of CAWVNZ010001691.1, read as the reverse complement.
TATTTAAAATTTGCGACAGTATAAAATTATTTTTTGAAAAATTTACTATAGAAAAGGCAATCCCTGGCGTATTTAAAATTTGCGACAGTATAAAATTATTTTTTGAATAATTTACTATAGAAAAGGCAATCCCTGGAGTAATTAAAATTTGCGACAGTAAAAAATTATTTTTTGAAAAATTTACTGTAGAAAAGGCAATCCCTGGCGTATTTAAAATTTGCGACAGTAAAAAATTATTTTTTTGAATAATTTACTATAGAAAAGTCAATCCCTGGCGTATTTAAAATTTGCGACAGTATAAAATTATTTTTTGAAAAATTTACTATAGAAAAGGCAATGCCTGGCGTATTTAAAATTTGCGACAGTAAAAAATTATTTTTTGAATAATTTACTATAGAAAAGACAATCCCTGGCGTAATTAAAATTTGCGACAGTAAAAAATTATTTTTTGAAAAATTTACTATAGAAAAGGCAATCCCTGGCGCAATTAAAATTTGCAACAGTATAAAATTATTTTTTGAAAAATTTACTATAGAAAAGGCAATCTCTGGCGTAATTAAAATTTGCGACAGTATAAAATTAATTTTTGAAAAATTTACTATAGAAAAGGCAATCCCTGGCGTAATTAAAATTTGCGACAGTAAAAAATTATTTTTTGAAAAATTTACTATAGAAAAGACAATCCCTGGCGTAATTAAAATTTGCGACAGTAAAAAATTATTTTTTGAAAAATTTACTGTAGAAAAGGCAATACATGGCGCAATTAAAATTTGCGACAGTAAAAAATTAATTTTTGAAAAATTTACTATAGAAAAGGCAATCTCTGGCGTAATTAAAATTTGCGACAGTATAAAATTAATTTTTGAATAATTTACTATAGAAAAGGCAATCCCTGGCGTAATTAAAATTTGCGACAGTAAAAAATTATTTTTTGAAAAATTTACTATAGAAAAGACAATCCCTGGCGTAATTAAAATTTGCGACAGTAAAAAATTATTTTTTGAAAAATTTACTGTAGAAAAGGCAATCCCTGGCGCAATTAAAATTTGCGACAGTAAAAAATTAATTTTTGAAAAATTTACTATAGAAAAGGCAATCCCTGGCGCAATTAAAATTTGCGACAGTATAAAATTAAATTTTGAAAAATTTACTTTAGAAAAGGCAATCCCTGGCGAAATTAAAATTTGCGAGAGCAAAAAATTAATTTTTGAAAAATTTACTATAGAAAAGGCAATCCCTGGGGTAATTAAAATTTGCGACAGTAAAAAATTATTTTTTGAAAAATTTACTATAGAAAAGGCAATCCCTGCCGCAATTAAAATTTGCGACAGCAAAAAATTATTTTTTGAATAATTTACTATAGAAAAGGCATTCCCTGGCGTATTTAAAATTTGCGACAGTAAGAAATTATTTTTTGAATAATTTACTGTAGAAAAGGCAATCCCTGGCGCAATTAAAATTTGCGACAGTATAAAATTAAATTTTGAAAAATTTACTATAGAAAAAGCAATCCCTGGCGTAATTAAAATTTTCGACAGTAAAAAATTATTTTTTGAAAAATTTACTGTAGGAAAGGCAATACCTGGCGTAATTAAAATTTGCGACAGTAAAAAAATAATTTTTGAACAATTTACTGTAGAAAAGGCAATCCCTGGCGAAATTGAAATTTGCGACAGTATAAAATTAAATTTTGAATAATTTACTGTAGAAAAGGCAATCCCTGGCGCAATTAAAATTTGCGACAGTAGAACATTATTTTTGCAAAATTTATTATAGAAAAGGCAATCCCTGGCGGATTTAAAATTTGCGACAGTAAAAAAAATAATTTGTGAAAAATTTACTATAGAAAAGGCAATCCCTGGCGCAATTAAAATTTGCGACAGTAAAAAATTATTTTTTGAATAATTTACTATAGAAAAGGCAATCCCTGGCACATCCCTGCCACATTAAAAAATTAATTTTTGAAAAATTTACTATAGAAAAGGCAATCCCTGGCGTATTTAAAATTTGCGGCAGTAGAAAATTATTTTATGCAAAATTTACTATAGAAAAAGCAATACCTGGCGGATTTAAAATTTGCGACAGTAAAAAATTAATTTTTGAAAAATTTACTATAGAAAAGGCAATCCCTGGCGTATTTAAAATTTGCGACAGTAAAAAATTATTTTTTGAAAAATTTACTATAGAAAAGGCAATCCCTGGCGCAATTAAAATTTGCGACAGTAAAAAATTATTTTTTGAAAAATTTACTGCAGAAAGGCAATCCCTGGCGTATTTAAAATTTGCGACAGTAGAAAATTATTTTTTGCAAAATTTACTATAGAAAAAGCAATCCCTGGCGGATATAAAATTTGCGACAGTAAAAAATTAATTTTTGAAAAATTTACTATAGAAAAGGCAATCCCTGGCGTATTTAAAATTTGCGACAGTAAAAAATAATTTTTTGAAAAATTTACTATAGAAAAGGCAATCCCTGGCGTAATTAAAATTTGCGACAGTAAAAAATTAATTTTTGAAAAGTTTACTATAGAAAAGGCAATCCCTGGCGTAATTAAAATTTACGACATTAAAAAATTAATTTTTGAAAAATTTACTGTAGAAAAGGCAATCCCTGGCGTATTTAAAATTTGCGACAATAAAAAATTATTTTTTGAAAAATTTACTGTAGAAAAGGCAATCCCTGGCGTAATTAAAATTTGCGACAGTAAAAAATTATTTTTTGAAAAATTTTTCTGTAGAAAAGGCAATCCCTGGCGTAATTAAAATTTGCGACAGTAAAAAATTAATTTTTGAAAAATTTACTATAGAAAACGCAATCCCTGGCGCAATTAAAATTTGCGAGAGTATAGAATTAAATTTAAAAAAATTTACTATAGGAAAGGCAATCCCTGGCGTAATTAAAATTTGCGACAGTATAAAATTATTTTTTGAAAAATTTACTATAGAAAAGGCAATCCCTTGCGAAATTAAAATTTTGCGACAGTATAAAATTAATTTTTGAAAAATTTACTATAGAAAAGGCAATCCCTGGCGTAATTAAAATTTGGGACAGTAAAAAATTATTTTTTGAATAATTTACTATAGAAAAGGCAATCCCTGGCGTTTTTAAAATTTGCGACAGTATAAAATTAAATTTTGAAAAATTTACTATAGAAAGGCAATCCCTGGCGTAATTAAAATTTGCGACAGTAAAAAATTAATTTTTGAAAAATTTACTATTAAAAAGGCAATCCCTGGCGCAATTAAAATTTGCGACAGTAAAAAATTATTTTTTGAAAAATTTACTATAGAAAAGGCAATCCCTGGCGTAATTAAAATTTGCGACAGTAAAAAATTATTTTTTGAAAAATTTACTGCAGAAAAAGCAATACCTGGCGAAATTAAAATTTGCGACCGTAAAAAATTATTTTTTGAAAAATTTACTATAGAAAAGGCAATCCCTGGCGTATTTAAAATTTGCGACAGTAAGAAATTATTTTTTGAATAATTTACTGTAGAAAAGGCAATCCCTGGCGCAATTAAAATTTGCGACAGTATAAAATTAAATTTTGAAAAATTTACTATAGAAAAAGCAATCCCTGGCGTAATTAAAATTTTCGACAGTAAAAAATTATTTTTTGAAAAATTTACTATAGAAAAGGCAATCCCTGGCGTAATTAAAAATTGCGACAGTAAAAAATTATTTTTGCAAAATTTACTATAAAAAAGGCAATCCCAGGCGGATTTAAAATTTGCCACAGTAAAAAATTAATTTTTGAAAAATTTACCATAGAAAAGGCAATTCCTGGCGTATTTAAAATTTGCGACAGTAGAAAATTATTTTTTGCAAAATTTACTATAGAAAAAGCAATCCCTGGCGGATTTAAAATTTGCGACAGTAAAAAATTAATTTTTGAAAAATTTACTATAGAAAAGGCAATCCCTGGCGTATTTAAAATTTGCGACAGTAAAAAATTATTTTTTGAATAATTTACTATAGAAAGGCAATCCCTGGCGTAATTAAAATTTGCGACAGTAAAAAATTATTTTTTGAAAAATTTACTGCAGAAAAAGCAATACCTGGCGAAATTAAAATTTGCGACAGTAAAAAATTATTTTTTGAAAAATTTACTATAGAAAAGGCAATCCCTGGCGTAATTAAAAATTGCGACAGTAAAAAATTATTTTTTGCAAAATTTACTATAGAAAAGGCAATCCCTGGCGTAATTAAAATTTTCGACAGTAAAAAATTATTTTTTGAAAAATTTACTGTAGAAAAGGCAATCCCTGGCGCAATTAAAATTTGCGACAGTAGAAAATTATTTTTGCAAAATTTACTATAGAAAAAGCAATCCCTGGCGGATTTAAAATTTGCGACAGTAAAAAATTATTTTTTGAAAAATTTACTGCAGAAAAAGCAATACCTGGCGAAATTAAAATTTGCGACAGTAAAAAATAATTTTTTGAAAAATTTACTATAGAAAACGCAATCCCTGGCGCAATTAAAATTTGCGAGAGTATAGAATTAAATTTAAAAAATTTACTATAGGAAAGGCAATCCCTGGCGTAATTAAAATTTGCGACAGTATAAAATTATTTTTTGAAAAATTTACTATAGAAAAGGCAATCCCTTGCGAAATTAAAATTTTGCGACAGTATAAAATTAATTTTTGAAAAATTTACTATAGAAAAGGCAATCCCTGGCGTAATTAAAATTTGGGACAGTAAAAAATTATTTTTTGAATAATTTACTATAGAAAAGGCAATCCCTGGCGTTTTTAAAATTTGCGACAGTATAAAATTAAATTTTGAAAAATTTACTATAGAAAGGCAATCCCTGGCGTAATTAAAATTTGCGACAGTAAAAAATTAATTTTTGAAAAATTTACTATTAAAAAGGCAATCCCTGGCGCAATTAAAATTTGCGACAGTAAAAAATTATTTTTTGAAAAATTTACTATAGAAAAGGCAATCCCTGGCGTAATTAAAATTTGCGACAGTAAAAAATTATTTTTTGAAAAATTTACTATAGAAAAGGCAATCCCTGGCGTAATTAAAATTTGCGACAGTAAAAAATTATTTTTTGAAAAATTTACTGCAGAAAAAGCAATACCTGGCGAAATTAAAATTTGCGACCGTAAAAAATTATTTTTTGAAAAATTTACTACAGAAAAGGCAATCCCTGGCGTATTTAAAATTTGCGACAGTAAGAAATTATTTTTTGAATAATTTACTGTAGAAAAGGCAATCCCTGGCGCAATTAAAATTTGCGACAGTATAAAATTAAATTTTGAAAAATTTACTATAGAAAAGCAATCCCTGGCGTAATTAAAATTTTCGACAGTAAAAAATTATTTTTTGAAAAATTTACTATAGAAAAGGCAATCCCTGGCGTAATTAAAAATTGCGACAGTAAAAAATTATTTTTTGCAAAATTTACTATAGAAAAGGCAATCCCTGGCGTAATTAAAATTTTCGACAGTAAAAAATTATTTTTTGAAAAATTTACTGTAGAAAAGGCAATCCCTGGCGCAATTAAAATTTGCGACAGTAGAAAATTATTTTTGCAAAATTTACTATAAAAAAGGCAATCCCAGGCGGATTTAAAATTTGCCACAGTAAAAAATTAATTTTTGAAAAATTTACCATAGAAAAGGCAATTCCTGGCGTATTTAAAATTTGCGACAGTAGAAAATTATTTTTTGCAAAATTTACTATAGAAAAAGCAATCCCTGGCGGATTTAAAATTTGCGACAGTAAAAAATTAATTTTTGAAAAATTTACTATAGAAAAGGCAATCCCTGGCGTATTTAAAATTTGCGACAGTAAAAAATTATTTTTTGAATAATTTACTATAGAAAGGCAATCCCTGGCGTAATTAAAATTTGCGACAGTAAAAAATTATTTTTTGAAAAATTTACTGCAGAAAAAGCAATACCTGGCGAAATTAAAATTTGCGACAGTAAAAAATTATTTTTTGAAAAATTTACTATAGAAAAGGCAATCCCTGGCGTAATTAAAAATTGCGACAGTAAAAAATTATTTTTTGCAAAATTTACTATAGAAAAGGCAATCCCTGGCGTAATTAAAATTTTCGACAGTAAAAAATTATTTTTTGAAAAATTTACTGTAGAAAAGGCAATCCCTGGCGCAATTAAAATTTGCGACAGTAGAAAATTATTTTTGCAAAATTTACTATAAAAAAGGCAATCCCAGGCGGATTTAAAATTTGCCACAGTAAAAAATTAATTTTTGAAAAATTTACTATAGAAAAGCAATCCCTGGCGTATTTAAAATTTGCGACAGTAGAAAATTATTTTTTGCAAAATTTACTATAGAAAAAGCAATCCCTGGCGGATTTAAAATTTGCGACAGTAAAAAATTAATTTTTGAAAAATTTACTATAGAAAAGGCAATCCCTGGCGTATTTAAAATTTGCGACAGTAAAAAATTATTTTTTGAATAATTTACTATAGAAAAGGCAATCCCTGGCGTAATTAAAATTTGCGACAGTAAAAAATTAATTTTTGAAAAGTTTACTATAGAAAAGGCAATCCCTGGCGTAATTAAAATTTGCGACATTAAAAAATTAATTTTTGAAAAATTTACTGTAGAAAAGGCAATCCCTGGCGTATTTAAAATTTGCGACAATAAAAAATTATTATTTGAAAAATTTACTGTAGAAAAGGCAATCCTTGGCGTAATTAAAATTTGCGACAGTAAAAAATTATTTTTTGAAAAATTTACTGTAGAAAAGGCAATCCCTGGCGTAATTAAAATTTGCGACAGTAAAAATAATTTTTTGAAAAATTTACTATAGAAAAGACAATCCTGGCGTAATTAAAATTTGCGACAGTAAAGAATTATTTTTTGAAAAATTTACTGTAGGAAAGGCAATCCCTGGCGCAATTAAAATCTGCGACAGTAAAAAATTAATTTTTGAAAAATTTACTATAGAAAACGCAATCCCTGGCGCAATTAAAATTTGCGACAATATAGAATTAAATTTAAAAAAATTTTCTATAGAAAAGGCAATCCCTGGCGTAATTAAAATTTGCGACAGTATAAAATTATTTTTTGAAAAATTTACTATAGAAAAGGCAATCCCTGGCGAAATTAAAATTTGCGACAGTATAGAATTAAATTTAAAAAAATTTTCTATAGAAAAGGCAATCCCTGGCGTAATTAAAATTTGCGACAGGATAAAATTATTTTTTGAAAAATTTACTATAGAAAAGGCAATCCCTGGCGAAATTAAAATTTGCGACAGCAAAAAATTAATTTTTGAAAAATTTACTATAGAAAAGGCAATCCCTGGCGTAATTAAAATTTGCGACAGTAAAAAATAATTTTTTGCAAAATTTACTATAGAAAAGGCAATCCCTGGCGTAAGTAAAATTTTCGACAGTAAAAAATTATTTTTTGAAAAATTTACTGTAGAAAAGGCAATCCCTGGCGTAATTAAAATTTGCGACAGTAAAAAATTAATTTTTTAAAAATTTACTGTAGAAAAGGCAATCGCTGGGGTATTTAAAATTTGCGACAGTGGAAAATTATTTTTTGCAAAATTTACTATAGAAAAGGCAATCCCTGGCGTATTTAAAATTTGCGACAGTAAAAAATTATTTTTTGAAAAATTTACTATAGAAAAGGCAATCCCTGGCGTATTTAAAATTTGCGACAGTAAAAAATTATTTTTTGAAAAATTTACTGTAGAAAAGGCAATCCCTGGCGTAATTAAAATTTGCGACAGTAAAAAATTATTTTTTGAATAATTTACTGTAGAAAAGGCAATCCCTGTCGTATTTAAAATTTGCGACAGTAAAAAATTATTTTTTGAATAATTTACTATAGAAAGGGCAATCCCTGGCGTATTAAAAATTTGCGACAGTATAAAATTAAATTTTGAAAAATTTACTATAGAAAAGGCAATCCCTGGCGCAATTAAAATTTGCGACAGTAAAAAATTATTTTTTGAAAAATTTACTGCAGAAAAGGCAATCCCTGGCGTATTTAAAATTTGCGACAGTTAAAAATTATTTTTTTAATAATTTACTATAGAAAAGGCAATCCCTGGCGTATTTAAAATTTGCGACAGTATAAAATTATTTTTTGAAAAATTTACTATAGAAAAGGCAATCCCTGGCGTATTTAAAATTTGCGACAGTAAAAAATTATTTTTTGGATAATTTACTATAGAAAAGGCAATCTCTGGAGTAATTAAAATTTGCGACAGTAAAAAATTATTTTTTGAAAAATTTACTGTAGAAAAGGCAATCCCTGGCGTATTTAAAATTTGCGACAGTTAAAAATTATTTTTTGAATAATTTACTATAGAAAAGGCAATCCCTGGCGTATTTAAAATTTGCGACAGTATAAAATTATTTTTTGAAAAATTTAATATAGAAAAGGCAATGCCTGGCGTATTTGAAATTTGCGACAGTAAAAAATTATTTTTTGAATAATTTACTATAGAAAAGGCAATCCCTGGCGTAATTAAAATTTGCGACAGTAAAAAATTATTTTTTGAAAAATTTACTATAGAAAAGGCAATCCCTGGCGCAATTAAAATTTGCAAGAGTATAAAATTATTTTTTGAAAAATTTACTATAGAAAAGGCAATCTCTGGCGTAATTAAAATTTGCGACAGTATAAAATTAATTTGTGAAAAATTTACTATAGAAAAGGCAATCCCTGGCGTAATTAAAATTTGCGACAGTAAAAAATTATTTTTTCAAAAATTTACTATAGAAAAGACAATCCCTGGCGTAATTAAAATTTGCGACACTAAAAAATTATTTTTTGAAAAATTTACTGTAGAAAAGGCAATACCTGGCGCAATTAAAATTTGCGACAGTAAAAAATTAATTTTTGAAAAATTTACTATAGAAAAGGCAATCTCTGGCGTAATTAAAATTTGCGACATTATAAAATTAATTTTTGAAAAATTTACTATAGAAAAGGCAATCCCTGGCGTAATTAAAATTTGCGACAGTAAAAAATTATTTTTTGAAAAATTTACTATAGAAAAGACAATCCCTGGCGTAATTAAAATTTGCGACAGTAAAAAATTATTTTTTGAAAAATTTACTGTAGAAAAGGCAATCCCTGGCGCAATTAAAATTTGCGACAGTAAAAAATTAATTTTTGAAAAATTTACTATAGAAAAGGCAATCCCTGGCGCAATTAAAATTTGCGACAGTATAAAATTAAATTTTGAAAAATTTACTATAGAAAAGGCAATCCCTGGCGAAATTAAAATTTGCGAGAGCAAAAAATTAATTTTTGAAAAATTTACTATAGAAAAGGCAATCCCTGGCGCAATTAAAATTTGCGACAGTAAAAAATTAATTTTTGAAAAATTTACTATAGAAAAGGCAATCCCTGGCGTAATTAAAATTTGCGACAGTAAAAAATTATTTTTTGAAAAATTTGCTATAGAAAAGGCAATCCCTGCCGCAATTAAAATTTGCGACAGCAAAAAATTATTTTTTGAATAATTTACTATACAAAAGGCATTCCCTGGCGTATTTAAAATTTGCGACAGTAAAAAATTATTTTTTGAATAATTTACTGTAGAAAAGGCAATCCCTGGCGCAATCAAAATTTGCGACAGTATAAAATTAAATTTTGAAAAATTTACTATAGAAAAGGCAATCCCTGGCGTAATTAAAATTTTCGACAGTAAAAAATTATTGTTTGAAAAATTTACTGTAGGAAAGCAATCCCTGGCGTAATTAAAATTTGCGACAGTAAAAAATTATTTTTTGAATAATTTACTGTAGAAAAGGCAATCTCTGGCGCAATTAAAATTTGCGACAGTATAAAATTAAATTTTGAAAAATTTACTATAGAAAAGGCAATCCCTGGCGTAATTAAAATTTTCGACAGTCAAAAATTATTTTTTGAAAAATTTACTGTAGAAATGCAATCCCTGGCGTAATTAAAATTTGCGACAGTAAAAAAATTAATGTTTGCAAAAATTTACTGTAGAAAAGGCAATCCCTGGCTAAGTTAAAATTTGCGACAGTAAAAAATTATTTTTTGAAAAATTTACTATAGAAAAGGCAATCCCTGGCGTAATTAAAATTTGCGACAGTAAAAAATTATTTTTTGAAAAATTTATTATAGAAAAGGCAATCCCTGCCGCAATTAAAATTTGCGACAGCAAAAAATTATTTTTTGAATAATTTACTATAGAAAGGGCATTCCCTGGCGTATTTAAAATTTGCGACAGTAAAAAATTATTTTTTGAATAATTTACTGTAGAAAAGGCAACCCCTGGCGCAATTAAAATTTGCTACAGTATAAAATTAAATTTTGAAAAATTTACTATAGAAAAGGCAATCCCTGGCGTAATTAAAATTTTCGACAGTAAAAAATTATTTTTTGAAAAATTTACTGTAGAAAAGCAATCCCTGGCGTAATTAAAATTTGCGACAGTAAAAAATTATTTTTTGAATAATTTACTGTAGAGAAGGCAATCCCTGGCGTAATTAAAATTTTCGACAGTAAAAAATTATTTTTTGCAAATTTTACTATAGAAAAGGCAATCCCTGGCGTAATTAAAATTTTTGACAGTAAAAATTATTTTTTGAAAAATTTACTGTACAAAAGGCAATCCCTGGCGCAATTAAAATTTGCGACAGTAGAAAATTATTTTTGCAAAATTTACTATAAAAAAGGCAATCCCAGGCGGATTTAAAATTTGCCACAGTAAAAAATTAATTTTTGAAAAATTTACTATAGAAAAGGCAATCCCTGGCGTATTTAAAATTTGCGACAGTAGAAAATTATTTTTTGCAAAATTTACTATAGAAAAAGCAATCCCTGGCGTAATTAAAATTTGCGACAGTAAAAAATTATTTTTTGAAAAATTTACTATAGAAAAGGCAATCCCTGGCGTAATTAAAATTTGCGACAGTAAAAATTATTTTTTGAAAAATTTACTATAGAAAAGACAATCCCTGGCGTAATTAAAATTTGCGACAGTAAAGAATTATTTTTTGAAAAATTTACTGTAGGAAAGGCAATCCCTGGCGCAATTAAAATTTGCGACAGTAAAAAATTAATTTTTGAAAAATTTACTATAGAAAAGGCAATCTCTGGCGTAATTAAAATTTGCGACATTATAAAATTAATTTTTGAAAAATTTACTATAGAAAAGGCAATCCCTGGCGTAATTAAAATTTGCGACAGTAAAAAATTATTTTTTGAAAAATTTACTATAGAAAAGACAATCCCTGGCGTAATTAAAATTTGCGACAGTAAAAAATTATTTTTTGAAAAATTTACTGTAGAAAAGGCAATCCCTGGCGCAATTAAAATTTGCGACAGTAAAAAATTAATTTTTGAAAAATTTACTATAGAAAAGGCAATCCCTGGCGCAATTAAAATTTGCGACAGTATAAAATTAAATTTTGAAAAATTTACTATAGAAAAGGCAATCCCTGGCGAAATTAAAATTTGCGAGAGCAAAAAATTAATTTTTGAAAAATTTACTATAGAAAAGGCAATCCCTGGCGCAATTAAAATTTGCGACAGTAAAAAATTAATTTTGAAAAATTTACTATAGAAAAGGCAATCCCTGGCGTAATTAAAATTTGCGACAGTAAAAAATTATTTTTTGAAAAATTTGCTATAGAAAAGGCAATCCCTGCCGCAATTAAAATTTGCGACAGCAAAAAATTATTTTTTGAATAATTTACTATACAAAAGGCATTCCCTGGCGTATTTAAAATTTGCGACAGTAAAAAATTATTTTTTGAATAATTTACTGTAGAAAAGGCAATCCCTGGCGCAATCAAAATTTGCGACAGTATAAAATTAAATTTTGAAAAATTTACTATAGAAAAGGCAATCCCTGGCGTAATTAAAATTTTCGACAGTAAAAAATTATTGTTTGAAAAATTTACTGTAGGAAAGCAATCCCTGGCGTAATTAAAATTTGCGACAGTAAAAAATTATTTTTTGAATAATTTACTGTAGAAAAGGCAATCTCTGGCGCAATTAAAATTTGCGACAGTATAAAATTAAATTTTGAAAAATTTACTATAGAAAAGGCAATCCCTGGCGTAATTAAAATTTTCGACAGTCAAAAATTATTTTTTGAAAAATTTACTGTAGAAATGCAATCCCTGGCGTAATTAAAATTTGCGACAGTAAAAAAATTAATGTTTGCAAAAATTTACTGTAGAAAAGGCAATCCCTGGCTAAGTTAAAATTTGCGACAGTAAAAAATTATTTTTTGAAAAATTTACTATAGAAAAGGCAATCCCTGGCGTAATTAAAATTTGCGACAGTAAAAAATTATTTTTGAAAAATTTATTATAGAAAAGGCAATCCCTGCCGCAATTAAAATTTGCGACAGCAAAAAATTATTTTTTGAATAATTTACTATAGAAAGGGCATTCCCTGGCGTATTTAAAATTTGCGACAGTAAAAAATTATTTTTTGAATAATTTACTGTAGAAAAGGCAACCCCTGGCGCAATTAAAATTTGCTACAGTATAAAATTAAATTTTGAAAAATTTACTATAGAAAAGGCAATCCCTGGCGTAATTAAAATTTTCGACAGTAAAAAATTATTTTTTGAAAAATTTACTGTAGAAAAGCAATCCCTGGCGTAATTAAAATTTGCGACAGTAAAAAATTATTTTTTGAATAATTTACTGTAGAGAAGGCAATCCCTGGCGTAATTAAAATTTTCGACAGTAAAAAATTATTTTTTGCAAATTTTACTATAGAAAAGGCAATCCCTGGCGTAATTAAAATTTTTGACAGTAAAAAATTATTTTTTGAAAAATTTACTGTACAAAAGGCAATCCCTGGCGCAATTAAAATTTGCGACAGTAGAAAATTATTTTTGCAAAATTTACTATAAAAAAGGCAATCCCAGGCGGATTTAAAATTTGCCACAGTAAAAAATTAATTTTTGAAAAATTTACTATAGAAAAGGCAATCCCTGGCGTATTTAAAATTTGCGACAGTAGAAAATTATTTTTTGCAAAATTTACTATAGAAAAAGCAATCCCTGGCGTAATTAAAATTTGCGACAGTAAAAAATTATTTTTTGAAAAATTTACTATAGAAAAGGCAATCCCTGGCGTAATTAAAATTTGCGACAGTAAAAATTATTTTTTGAAAAATTTACTATAGAAAAGACAATCCCTGGCGTAATTAAAATTTGCGACAGTAAAGAATTATTTTTTGAAAAATTTACTGTAGGAAAGGCAATCCCTGGCGCAATTAAAATTTGCGACAGTAAAAAATTAATTTTTGAAAAATTTACTATAGAAAACGCAATCCCTGGCGCAATTAAAATTTGCGACAGTATAGAATTAAATTTTAAAAAATTTACTATAGAAAAGGCAATCCCTGGCGTAATTAAAATTAGCGACAGTATAAAATTATTTTTTGAAAAATTTACTATAAAAAGGCAATCCCTGGCGAAATTAAAATTTGCGACAGCAAAAAATTAATTTTTGAAAAATTTACTATAGAAATGGCAATCCCTGGCGTAATTAAAATTTGCGACAGTAAAAAATTATTTTTTGCAAAATTTACTATAGAAAAGGCAATCCCTGGCGTAATTAAAATTTTCGACAGTAAAAAATTATTTTTTGAAAAATTTACTGTAGAAAAGGCAATCCCTGGCGCAATTAAAATTTGCGACAGTAGAAAATTATTTTTGCAAAATTTACTATAAAAAAGGCAATCCCAGGCGAATTTAAAATTTGCCACATTAAAAAATTAATTTTTGAAAAATTTACTATAGAAAAGGCAATCCCTGGCGTATTTAAAATTTGCGGCAGTAGAAAATTATTTTTTGCAAAATTTACTATAGAAAAAGTAATCCCTGGCGGATTTAAAATTTGCGACAGTAAAAAATTAATTTTTGAAAAATTTACTATAGAAAAGGCAATCCCTGGCGTATTTAAAATTTGCGACAGTAAAAAATTATTTTTTGAAAAATTTACTGTAGAAAAGGCAATCCCTGGCGTAATTAAAATTTGCGACAGTAAAAAATTATTTTTTGAAAAATTTACTGTAGAAAAGGCAATCCCTGGCGTATTTAAAATTTGCGACAGTACAAAATTATTTTTTGAATAATTTACTATAGAAAAGGCAATCCCTGGCGTATTTAAAATTTGCGACAGTATAAAATTAAATTTTGAAAAATTTACTATAGAAAAGGCAATCCCTGGCGCAATTAAAATTTGCGACAGTAAAAAATTATTTTTTGAAAAATTTACTGCAGAAAAGGCAATCCCTGGCGTATTTAAAATTTGCGACAATAAAAAAATATTTTTTGAATAATTTACTATAGAAAAGGCAATCCCTGGCGTATTTAAAATTTGCGACAGTATAAAATTATTTTTTGAAAAATTTACTATAGAAAAGGCAATCCCTGGCGTATTTAAAATTTGCGACAGTATAAAATTATTTTTTGAATAATTTACTATAGAAAAGGCAATCCCTGGAGTAATTAAAATTTGCGACAGTAAAAAATTATTTTTTGAAAAATTTACTGTAGAAAAGGCAATCCCTGGCGTATTTAAAATTTGCGACAGTAAAAAATTATTTTTTTGAATAATTTACTATAGAAAAGTCAATCCCTGGCGTATTTAAAATTTGCGACAGTATAAAATTATTTTTTGAAAAATTTACTATAGAAAAGGCAATGCCTGGCGTATTTAAAATTTGCGACAGTAAAAAATTATTTTTTGAATAATTTACTATAGAAAAGACAATCCCTGGCGTAATTAAAATTTGCGACAGTAAAAAATTATTTTTTGAAAAATTTACTATAGAAAAGGCAATCCCTGGCGCAATTAAAATTTGCAACAGTATAAAATTATTTTTTGAAAAATTTACTATAGAAAATGCAATCTCTGGCGTAATTAAAATTTGCGACAGTATAAAATTAATTTTTGAAAAATTTACTATAGAAAAGGCAATCCCTGGCGTAATTAAAATTTGCGACAGTAAAAAATTATTTTTTGAAAAATTTACTATAGAAAAGACAATCCCTGGCGTAATTAAAATTTGCGACAGTAAAAAATTATTTTTTGAAAAATTTACTATAGAAAAGGCAATCCCTGGCGTATTTAAAATTTGCGACAGTAAAAAATTATTTTTTGAAAAATTTACTGTAGAAAAGGCAATCCCTGGCGTAATTAAAATTTGCGACAGTAAAAAATTATTTTTTGAAAAATTTACTGTAGAAAAGGCAATCCCTGGCGTATTTAAAATTTGCGACAGTAAAAAATTATTTTTTGCAAAATTTACTATAGAAAAGGCAATCCCTGGCGTAATTAAAATTTTCGACAGTAAAAAATTATTTTTTGAAAAATTTACTGTAGAAAAGGCAATCCCTGGCGCAATTAAAATTTGCGACAGTAGAAAATTATTTTTGCAAAATTTACTATAAAAAAGGCAATCCCAGGCGAATTTAAAATTTGCCACATTAAAAAATTAATTTTTGAAAAATTTACTATAGAAAAGGCAATCCCTGGCGTATTTAAAATTTGCGGCAGTAGAAAATTATTTTATGCAAAATTTACTATAGAAAAAGCAATACCTGGCGGATTTAAAATTTGCGACAGTAAAAAATTAATTTTTGAAAAATTTACTATAGAAAAGGCAATCCCTGGCGTATTTAAAATTTGCGACAGTAAAAAATTATTTTTGAAAAATTTACTGTAGAAAAGGCAATCCCTGGCGTAATTAAAATTTGCGACAGTAAAAAATTATTTTTTGAAAAATTTACTGTAGAAAAGGCAATCCCTGGCGTATTTAAAATTTGCGACAGTACAAAATTATTTTTTGAATAATTTACTATAGAAAAGGCAATCCCTGGCGTATTTAAAATTTGCGACAGTATAAAATTAAATTTTGAAAAATTTACTATAGAAAAGGCAATCCCTGGCGCAATTAAAATTTGCGACAGTAAAAAATAATTTTTTGAAAAATTTACTGCAGAAAAGGCAATCCCTGGCGTATTTAAAATTTGCGACAATAAAAAATTATTTTTTGAATAATTTACTATAGAAAAGGCAATCCCTGGCGTATTTAAAATTTGCGACAGTATAAAATTATTTTTGAAAAATTTACTATAGAAAAGGCAATCCCTGGCGTATTTAAAATTTGCGACAGTATATAATTATTTTTTGAATAATTTACTATAGAAAAGGCAATCGCTGGAGTAATTAAAATTTGCGACAGTAAAAAATTATTTTTTGAAAAATTTACTGTAGAAAAGGCAATCCCTGGCGTATTTAAAATTTGCGACAGTAAAAAATTATTTTTTTGAATAATTTACTATAGAAAAGTCAATCCCTGGCGTATTTAAAATTTGCGACAGTATAAAATTATTTTTTGAAAAATTTACTATAGAAAAGGCAATGCCTGGCGTATTTAAATTTGCGACAGTAAAAAATTATTTTTTGAATAATTTACTATAGAAAAGACAATCCCTGGCGTAATTAAAATTTGCGACAGTAAAAAATTATTTTTTGAAAAATTTACTATAGAAAAGGCAATCCCTGGCGCAATTAAAATTTGCAACAGTATAAAATTATTTTTTGAAAAATTTACTATAGAAAAGGCAATCTCTGGCGTAATTAAAATTTGCGACAGTATAAAATTAATTTTTGAAAAATTTACTATAGAAAAGGCAATCCCTGGCGTAATTAAAATTTGCGACAGTAAAAAATTATTTTTTGAAAAATTTACTATAGAAAAGACAATCCCTGGCGTAATTAAAATTTGCGACAGTAAAAAATTATTTTTTGAAAAATTTACTGTAGAAAAGGCAATACATGGCGCAATTAAAATTTGCGACAGTAAAAAATTAATTTTTGAAAAATTTACTATAGAAAAGGCAATCTCTGGCGTAATTAAAATTTGCGACAGTATAAAATTAATTTTTGAATAATTTACTATAGAAAAGGCAATCCCTGGCGTAATTAAAATTTGCGACAGTAAAAAATTATTTTTTGAAAAATTTACTATAGAAAAGACAATCCCTGGCGTAATTAAAATTTGCGACAGTAAAAAATTATTTTTTGAAAAATTTACTGTAGAAAAGGCAATCCCTGGCGCAATTAAAATTTGCGACAGTAAAAAATTAATTTTTGAAAAATTTACTATAGAAAAGGCAATCCCTGGCGCAATTAAAATTTGCGACAGTATAAAATTAAATTTTGAAAAATTTACTTTAGAAAAGGCAATCCCTGGCGAAATTAAAATTTGCGAGAGCAAAAAATTAATTTTTGAAAAATTTACTATAGAAAAGGCAATCCCTGGCGCAATTAAAATTTGCGACAGTAAAAAATTAATTTTTGAAAAATTTACTATAGAAAAGGCAATCCCTGGGGTAATTAAAATTTGCAACAGTAAAAAATTATTTTTTGAAAAATTTACTATAGAAAAGGCAATCCCTGCCGCAATTAAAATTTGCGACAGCAAAAAATTATTTTTTGAATAATTTACTATAGAAAAGGCATTCCCTGGCGTATTTAAAATTTGCGACAGTAAGAAATTATTTTTTGAATAATTTACTGTAGAAAAGGCAATCCCTGGCGCAATTAAAATTTGCGACAGTATAAAATTAAATTTTGAAAAATTTACTATAGAAAAAGCAATCCCTGGCGTAATTAAAATTTTCGACAGTAAAAAATTATTTTTTGAAAAATTTACTGTAGGAAAGGCAATACCTGGCGTAATTAAAATTTGCGACAGTAAAAAAATAATTTTTGAACAATTTACTGTAGAAAAGGCAATCCCTGGCGAAATTGAAATTTGCGACAGTATAAAATTAAATTTTGAATAATTTACTGTAGAAAAGGCAATCCCTGGCGCAATTAAAATTTGCGACAGTAGAAAATTATTTTTGCAAAATTTATTATAGAAAAGGCAATCCCTGGCGGATTTAAAATTTGCGACAGTAAAAAAAATAATTTGTGAAAAATTTACTATAGAAAAGGCAATCCCTGGCGCAATTAAAATTTGCGAGAGTAAAAAATTATTTTTTGAATAATTTACTATAGAAAAGGCAATCCCTGGCGTTTTTAAAATTTGCGACAGTATAAAATTAAATTTTGAAAAATTTACTATAGAAAGGCAATCCCTGGCGTAATTAAAATTTGCGACAGTAAAAAATTAATTTTTGAAAAATTTACTATTAAAAAGGCAATCCCTGGCGCAATTAAAATTTGCGACAGTAAAAAATTATTTTTTGAAAAATTTACTATAGAAAAGGCAATCCCTGGCGTAATTAAAATTTGCCACAGTAAAAAATTATTTTTTGAAAAATTTACTGCAGAAAAAGCAATACCTGGCGAAATTAAAATTTGCGACCGTAAAAAATTATTTTTTGAAAAATTTACTATAGAAAAGGCAATCCCTGGCGTAATTAAAATTTGCGAGAGTAAAAAATTATTTTTTGCAAAACTTACTATAGAAAAGGCAATCCCTGGCGTAATTAAAATTTTCGACAGTAAAAAATTATTTTTTGAAAAATTTACTGTAGAAAAGGCAATCCCTGGCGCAATTAAAATTTGCGACAGTAGTAAATTATTTTTGCAAAATTTACTATAAAAAAGGCAATCCCAGGCGGATTTAAAATTTGCCACAGTAAAAAATTAATTTTTGAAAAATTTACTATAGAAAAGGCAATCCCTGGCGTATTTAAAATTTGCGACAGTAGAAAATTATTTTTTGCAAAATTTACTATAGAAAAAGCAATCCCTGGCGGATTTAAAATTTGCGACAGTAAAAAATTAATTTTTGAAAAATTTACTATAGAAAAGGCAATCCCTGGCGTATTTAAAATTTGCGACAGTAAAAAATAATTTTTTGAAAAATTTACTATAGAAAAGGCAATCCCTGGCGTAATTAAAATTTGCGACAGTAAAAAATTAATTTTTGAAAAGTTTACTATAGAAAAGGCAATCCCTGGCGTAATTAAAATTTACGACATTAAAAAATTAATTTTTGAAAAATTTACTGTAGAAAAGGCAATTCCTGGCGTATTTAAAATTTGCGACAATAAAAAATTATTTTTTGAAAAATTTACTGTAGAAAAGGCAATCCCTGGCGTAATTAAAATTTGCGACAGTAAAAAATTATTTTTTGAAAAATTTTTCTGTAGAAAAGGCAATCCCTGGCGTAATTAAAATTTGCGACAGTAAAAAATTAATTTTTGAAAAATTTACTATAGAAAACGCAATCCCTGGCGCAATTAAAATTTGCGAGAGTATAGAATTAAATTTTAAAAAATTTACTATAGAAAAGGCAATCCCTGGCGTAATTAAAATTTGCGACAGTATAAAATTAATTTTTGAAAAATTTACTATAGAAAAGCAATCTCTGGCGTAATTAAAATTTGCGACAGTATAAAATTAATTTTTGAAAAATTTACTATAGAAAAGGCAATCCCTGGCGTAGTTAAAATTTGCGACAGTAAAAAATTATTTTTTGAAAAATTTACTATAAAAAAGACAATCCCTGGCGTAATTAAAATTTGCGACAGTAAAAAATTATTTTTTGAAAAATTTACTGTAGAAAAGGCAATCCCTGGCGCAATTAAAATTTGCGACAGTAAAAAATTAATTTTTGAAAAATTTACTATAGAAAAGGCAATCCCTGGCGCAATTAAAATTTGCGACAGTATAAAATTAAATTTTGAAAAATTTACTATAGAAAAGGCAATCCCTGGCGAAATTAAAATTTGCGAGGGCAAAAAATTAATTTTTGAAAAATTTACTATAGAAAAGGCAATCCCTGGCGCAATTAAAATTTGCGACAGTAAAAAATTAATTTTTGAAAAATTTACTATAGAAAAGGCAATCCCTGGCGTAATTAAAATTTGCGACAGTAAAAAATTATTTTTTGAAAAATTTACTATAGAAAAGGCAATCCCTGCCGCAATTAAAATTTGCGACAGCAAAAAATTATTTTTTGAATAATTTACTATAGAAAAGGCATTCCCTGGCGTATTTAAAATTTGCGACAGTAAAAAATTATTTTTTGAATAATTTACTGTAGAAAAGGCAATCCCTGGCGCAATTAAAATTTGCGACAGTATAAAATTAAATTTTGAAAAATTTACTATAGAAAAGGCAATCCCTGGCGTAATTAAAATTTTCGACATTAAAAAATTATTTTTGAAAAATTTACTGTAGAAAAGGCAATACCTGGCGTAATTAAAATTTGCGACAGTAAAAAAATAATTTTTGAACAATTTACTGTAGAAAAGGCAATCCCTGGCGAAATTGAAATTTGCGACAGTATAAAATTAAATTTTGAATAATTTACTGTAGAAAAGGCAATTCCTGGCGCAATTAAAATTTGCGACAGTAGAAAATTATTTTTGCAAAATTTATTATAGAAAAGGCAATCCCTGGCGGATTTAAAATTTGCGACAGTAAAAAAAATAATTTGTGAAAAATTTACTATAGAAAAGGCAATCCCTGGCGCAATTAAAATTTGCGACAGTAAAAAATTATTTTTTGAATAATTTACTATAGAAACGGCAATCCCTGGCGTTTTTAAAATTTGCGACAGTATAAAATTAAATTTTGAAAAATTTACTATAGAAAGGCAATCCTGGCGTAATTAAAATTTGCGACAGTAAAAAATTAATTTTTGAAAAATTTACTATTAAAAAGGCAATCCCTGGCGCAATTAAAATTTGCGACAGTAAAAAATTATTTTTTGAAAAATTTACTATAGAAAAGGCAATCCCTGGCGTAATTAAAATTTGCGACAGTAAAAAATTATTTTTTGAAAAATTTACTGCAGAAAAAGCAATACCTGGCGAAATTAAAATTTGCGACCGTAAAAAATTTACTATAGAAAAGGCAATCCCTGGCGTAATTAAAATTTGCGAGAGTAAAAAATTATTTTTTGCAAAACTTACTATAGAAAAGGCAATC
>CAWVNZ010001690.1:0-41894 GCA_963930735.1 Dioctria linearis | reverse complement strand
TTGAAAAATTTACTATAGAAAAGGCAATCCCTGGCGTAATTAAAATTTGCGACAGTAAAAAATTATTTTTTGAAAAATTTACTGTAGAAAAGGCAATCCCTGGCGTATTTAAAATTTCCGACAGTAAAAAATTATTTTTTGAATAATTTACTATAGAAAAGGCAATCCCTGGCGCAATTAAAATTTGCGACAGTAAAAAATTATTTTTTGAAAAATTTACTATAGAAAAGCCAATCCCCGGCGTATTTAAAATTTGCGACAGTATAAAATTATTTTTTGAAAAATTTACTGTAGAAAAGGCAATCCCTGGCGTATTTAAAATTTGCGACAGTAGAAAATTATTTTATGAAAAATTTAATGTAGAAAAGGCAATCCCTGGCGGAATTAAAATTTGCGATAGTATAAAATTAAATTTTGAAAAATTTACTATAGAAAAGGCAATCCCTGGCGTATTTAAAATTTGCGCAAGTAAAAAATTATTTTTTGAATAATTTACTATAGAAAAGGCAATCCCTGGCGTATTTAAAATTTGCGACAGTATAAAATTAAATTTTGAAAAATTTACTATAGAAAAGGTAATCCCTGGCGCAATTAAAATTTGCGACAGTAGAAAATTATTTTTTGAATAATTTAGTATAGAAAAGGCAATCCCTGGCGCAATTAAAATTTGCGACAGTAAAAAATTATTTTTTGAATAATTTACTATAGAAAAGGCAATCCCTGGCGTAATTAAAATTTGCGACAGTAGATAATTATTTTTTCAATAATTTACTGTAGAAAAGGCAATCCCTGGCGTAATTAAAATTTGCGACAGTAGAAAATTATTTTTTGCAAAATTTACTATAGAAAAGGCAATCCCTGGCGTAATTAAAACTTGCGACAGTAAAAAATTAGTTTTTGAAAAATTTACTATTGAAAAGGCAATCCCTGGCGTATTTAAAATTTGCGACAGTATAAAATTAAATTTTGAAAAATTTACTATAGAAAAGGTAATCCCTGGCGCAATTAAATTTTGCGACAGTAGAAAATTATTTTTTGAATAATTTACTATAGAAAAGGCAGTCCCTGGCGCAATTAAAATTTGCGACAGTAAAAAATTAATTTTTGAACAATTTACTATAGAAAAGGCAATCCCTGGCGTAATTAAAATTTGCGACAGTAAAAAATTATTTTTTGAAAAATTTACTATAAGAAAGGCAATCCCTGGCGCAATTAAAATTTGCGACAGTATAAAATTAAATTTTGAAAAATTTACTATAGAAAAGGCAATCCCTGGCGTAATTAAAATTTGCGACAGTAAAAAATTCTTTTTTGAAAAATTTACTGTAGAAAAGGCAATCCCTGGCGTATTTAAATTTTGCGACAGTAAAAAATTATTTTTTGAAAAGTTTACTATAGAAAAGGCAATCCCTGGCGCAATTAAAATTTGCGACAGTAAACAATTATTTTTTGAAAAATTTACTATAGAAAAGGCAATCCCTGGCGTAATTAAAATTTGCTACAATAAAAAATTATTTTTTGAAAAATTTACTGTAGAAAGGCAATCCCTGGCGTAATTAAAATTTGCGACAGTATAAAATTATTTTTTGAAAATTTTACTATAGAAAAGGCAATCCCTGCCGCAGTTAAAATTTGCGACAGTAAAAAATTAATTTTTGAACAATTTAGTATAGAAAAGGCAATCCCTGGCGTAATTAAAATTTGCGACAGTAAAAAAATAATTTTTGAAAAATTTACTATAGAAAAGGCAATCCCTGGCGTAACTAAAATTTCCGACAGTAAAAAATTATTTTTTGAATAATTTACTATAGAAAAGGCAATCCCTGGCGCAATTAAAATTTGCGACAGTAAACAATTATTTTTTGAAAAATTTACTATAGAAAAGGCAATCCCTGGCGCAATTAAAATTTGCGACAGTAAAAAATTATTTTTTGAAAAATGTACTGTAGAAAAGGCAATTCCTGGCGCAATTAAAATTTGCGACAGTAAAAAAATAATTTTTGAAAAATTTACTATAGAAATGGCAATCCCTGGCGCAATCAAAATTTGCGACAGTATAAAATTAAATTTTGAAAAATTTACTATAGCAAAGGCAATCCCTGGCGTAATTAAAATTTGCGACAGTATAAAATTATTTTTTGTAAAATTTACTGTAGAAAAGGCAATCCCTGGCGCAATTAAAATTTGCGACAGTAGAAAATTATTTTTTGCAAAATTTACTATGGAAAAGGCAATCCCTGGCGGATTTAAAATTTGCGACAGTAAAAAATTAATTTTTGAAAAATTTACTATAGAAAAGGCAATCCCTGGCGCAATTAAAATTTGCGACAGTAAAAAAATAATTTTTGAAAAATTTACTATAGAAAAGGCAATCCCTGGCGTAATTAAAACTTGCGACAGTAAAAAATTAGTTTTTGAAAAATTTACTATAGAAAAGGCAATCCCTGGCGCAATTAAAATTTGCGACAGTAGAAAATTATTTTTTGAAAAATTTACTGTAGAAAAGGCAATCCCTGGCGCAATTAAAATTTGCGACAGTATAAAATTAAATTTTGAAAAATTTACTATAGAAAAGGCAATCCCTGGCGTATTTAAAATTGCGACAGTAAAAAATTATTTTTTGAATAATTTACTATAGAAAAGGCAATTCCTGGCGTATTTAAAATTTGCGACAGTAAAAAATTAATTTGTGAAATATTTACTATAGAAAAGGCAATCCCTGGCGTAACTAAAATTCCCGACAGTAAAAAATTAATTTGTGAAAAATTTACTATAGAAAAGGCAATCCCTGTGGCAATTAAAATTTGCGACAGTATAAAATTAAATTTTGAAAAATTTACTATAGAAAAGGCAATCCCTGGCGTAATTAAAATTTGCGACAGTAAAAAATTTTTTTTTGAAAAATTTACTGTAGAAAAGGCAATCCCTGGCGTATTTAAAATTTGCGACAGTAAAAAATTATTTTTTGAAAAATTTACTATAGAAAAGGCAATCCCTGGCGCAATTAAAATTTGCGACAGTAAAAAATTATTTTTTGAAAAATTTACTATAGAAAAGGCAATCCCTGGCGTAATTAAAATTTGCGACAGTAAAAATTTATTTTTTGAAAAATTTACTGTAGAAAAGGCAATCCCTGGCGTAATTAAAATTTGCGACAGTAAAAAATTAATTTTTGAACAATTTACTATAGAAAAGGCAATCCCTGGCGTAATTAAAATTTGCGACAGTAAAAAATTATTTTTTGAAAAATTAACTATAAGAAAGGCAATCCCTGGCGCAATTAAAATTTGCGACAGTATAAAATTAATTTTTAAAAAATTTACTATAGAAAAGGCAATCCCTGGCGTAATTAAAATTTGCGACAGTAAAAAATTATTTTTTGAAAAATTTACTGTAGAAAAGGTAATCCCTGGCGTAATTAAAATTTGCGACAGTATAAAATTATTTTTTGAAAATTTTACTATAGAAAAGGCAATCCCTGGCGTAATTAAAATTTGCCACAGTAAAAAATTATTTTTTGAAAAATTTACTATAAGAAAGGCAATCCCTGGCGCAATTAAAATTTGCGACAGTATAAAATTAAATTTTGAAAAATTTACTATAGAAAAGGCAATCCCTGGCGTAATTAAAATTTGCGACAGTAAAAAATTATTTTTTCAAAAATTTAATGTAGAAAAGGCAATCCCTGGCGTATTTAAAATTTGCGACAGTAAAAAATTATTTTTTGAAAAATTTACTATAGAAAAGGCAATCCCTGGCGCAATTAAAATTTGCGACAATAAAAAATTATTTTTTGAAAAATTTACTATAGAAAAGGCAATCCCTGGCGTAATTAAAATTTGCGACAGTAAAAAATTATTTTTTGAAAAATTTACTGTAGAAAAGGCAATCCCTGGCGTAATTAAAATTTGCGACAGTATAAAATTATTTTTTCAAAAATTTACTGTAGAAAAGGTAATCCCTGGCGTAATTAAAATTTGCGACAGTATAAAATTATTTTTTGAAAATTTTACTATAGAAAAGGCAATCCCTGGCGTAATTAAAATTTGCTACAGTAAAAAATTATTTTTTGAAAAATTTACTGTAGAAAAGGTAATCCCTGGCGTAATTAAAATTTGCGACAGTATAAAATTATTTTTTGAAAATTTTACTATAGAAAAGGCAATCCCTGGCGTAATTAAAATTTGCCACAGTAAAAAATTATTTTTTGAAAAATTTACTATAAGAAAGGCAATCCCTGGCGCAATTAAAATTTGCGACAGTATAAAATTAAATTTTGAAAAATTTACTATAGAAAAGGCAATCCCTGGCGTAATTAAAATTTGCGACAGTAAAAAATTATTTTTTCAAAAATTTAATGTAGAAAAGGCAATCCCTGGCGTATTTAAAATTTGCGACAGTAAAAAATTATTTTTTGAAAAATTTACTATAGAAAAGGCAATCCCTGGCGCAATTAAAATTTGCGACAATAAAAAATTATTTTTTGAAAAATTTACTATAGAAAAGGCAATCCCTGGCGTAATTAAAATTTGCGACAGTAAAAAAATTATTTTTTGAAAAATTTACTGTAGAAAAGGCAATCCCTGGCGTAATTAAAATTTGCGACAGTATAAAATTATTTTTTGAAAATTTTACTATAGAAAAGGCAATCCCTGCCGCAATTAAAATTTGCGACAGTAAAAAATTAATTTTTGAACAATTTACTATAGAAAAGGCAATCCCTGGCGTAATTAAAATTTGCGACAGTAAAAAATTATTTTTTGAAAAATTTACTATAAGAAAGGCAATACCTGGCGCAATTAAAATTTGCGACAGTATAAAAGTAAATTTTGAAAAATTTACTATACAAAAGGCAATCCCTGGCTTAATTAAAATTTGCGACAGTAAAAAATTATTTTTTAAAAATTTACTGTAGAAAAGGCAATCCCTGGCGTATTTAAAATTTGCGACATTAAAAAATTATTTTTTTGAAAAATTTAATATAGAAAAGGCAATCCCTGGCGCAATTAAAATTTGCGACAGTAAAAAATTATTTTTTGAAAAATTTACTATAGAAAAGGCAGTCCCTGGCGTAATTAAAATTTGCGACAGTAAAAAATTCTTTTTTGAAAAATTTACTGTAGAAAAGGCAATCCCTGGCGTAATTAAAATTTGCGACAGTATAAAATTATTTTTTGAAAATTTTACTATAGAAAAGGCAATTCCTGCCGCAATTAAAATTTGCGACAGTAAAAAATTAATTTTTGAACAATTTACTATAGAAAAGTCAATCCCTGGCGTAATTAAAATTTGCGACAGTAAAAAATTATTTTTTGAAAAATTTACTATAAGGAAGGCAATCCCTGGCGCAATTAAAATTTGCGACAGTATAAAATTAATTTAAAAAAAAAATTTACTATAGAAAAGGCAATCCCTGGCGTTATTAAAATTTGCGACAGTAAAAAATTATTTTTTGAAACATTTACTGTAAAAAAAAGCAATCCATGGCGTATTTAAAATTTGCGACAGTAAAAAATTATTTTTTGAAAAATTTACTATAGAAAAGGCAATCCCTGGCGCAATTAAAATTTGCGACAGTAAACAATTATTTTTTGAAAAATTTACTATAGAAAAGGCAATCCCTGGCGGATTTAAAATTTGCGACAGTAAAAAATTATTTTTTGAAAAATTTACTGTAGAAAAGGCAATTCCTGGCGCACTTAAAATTTGCGACAGTAAAAAATTAATTTTCGAAAAATTTACTATAGAAAAGGCAATCCCTGGCGCAATTAAAATTTGCGACAGTATAAAATTAAATTTTGAAAAATTTACTATAGAAAAGGCAATCCCTGGCGTAATTAAAATTTGCGACAGTATAAAATTATTTTTTGTAAAATTTACTGAAGAAAAGCCAATCCCTGGCGCAATTAAAATTTGCGACAGTAGAAAATTATTTTTTGCAAAATTTACTATGGAAAAGGCAATCCCTGGCGGATTTAAAATTTGCGACAGTAAAAAATTAATTTTTGAAAAATTTACTATAGAAATGGCAATCCCTGGCGCAATTAAAATTTGCGACAGTAAAAAATTAATTTTTGAAAAATTTACTATAGAAAAGGCAATCCCTGGCGCAATTAAAATTTGCGACAGTAAAAAATTATTTTTTGAAAAATTTACTATAGAAAAGGCAATCCCTGGCGTAATTAAAATTTGCGACAGTAAAAAATTCTTTTTTGAAAAATTTACTGTAGAAAAGGCAATCCCTGGCGTAATTAAAATTTGCGACAGTATAAAATTATTTTTTGAAAATTTTACTATAGAAAAGGCAATCCCTGCCGCAATTAAAATTTGCGACATTAAAAAATTAATTTTTGAACAATTTACTATAGAAATGTCAATCCCTGGCGTAATTAAAATTTGCGACAGTAAAAAATTATTTTTTGAAAAATTTACTATAAGAAAGGCAATCCCTGGCGCAATTAAAATTTGCGACAGTATAAAATTAATTTAAAAAAAAAATTTACTATAGAAAAGGCAATCCTTGGCGTTATTAAAATTTGCGACAGTAAAAAATTATTTTTTGAAACATTTACTGTAAAAAAAAGCAATCCATGGCGTATTTAAAATTTGCGACAGTAAAAAATTATTTTTTGAAAAATTTACTATAGAAAAGGCAATCCCTGGCGCAATTAAAATTTGCGACAATAAACAATTATTTTTTGAAAAATTTACTATAGAAAAGGCAATCCCTGGCGGATTTAAAATTTGCGACAGTAAAAAATTATTTTTTGAAAAATTTACTGTAGAAAAGGCAATTCCTGGCGCAATTAAAATTTGCGACAGTAAAAAATTAATTTTCGAAAAATTTACTATAGAAAAGGCAATCCCTGGCGCAATTAAAATTTGCGACAGTATAAAATTAAATTTTGAAAAATTTACTATAGAAAAGGCAATCCCTGGCGTAATTAAAATTTGCGACAGTATAAAATTATTTTTTGTAAAATTTACTGAAGAAAAGCCAATCCCTGGCGCAATTAAAATTTGCGACAGTAGAAAATTATTTTTTGCAAAATTTACTATGGAAAAGGCAATCCCTGGCGGATTTAAAATTTGCGACAGTAAAAAATTAATTTTTGAAAAATTTACTATAGAAAAGGCAAGCCCTGGCGCAATTAAAATTTGCGACAGTAAAAAATTAATTTTTGAAAAATTTACTATAGAAAAGGCAATCCCTGGCGTAATTAAAACTTGCGACAGTAAAAAATTAGTTTTTGAAGAATTTATTATAGAAAAGGCAATCCCTGGCGCAATTAAAATTTGCGACAGTAGAAAATTATTTTTTTGAAAAATTTACTGTAGAAAAGGCAATCCCTGGCGCAATTAAAATTTGCGACAGTATAAAATTAAATGTTGAAAATTTACTATAGAAAAGGCAATCCCTGGCGTATTTAAAATTTGCGACAGTAAAAAATTATTTTTTGAATAATTTACTATAGAAAAGGCAATCCCTGGCGCAATTAAAATTTGCGACAGTAAAAAATTATTTTTTGAATAATTTACTATAGAAAAGGCAATCCCTGGCGTAATTAAAATTTGCGACAGTAGAAAATTATTTTTTGAATAATTTACTATAGAAAAGGCAATCCCTGACGCAATTAAAATTTGCGACAGTAAAAAATTATTTTTTGAAAAATTTACTGTAGAAAAGGCAATCCCTGGCGCAATTAAAATTTGCGACAGTATAAAATTATTTTTTGAAAATTTTACTATAGAAAAGGCAATCCTGCCGCAATTAAAATTTGCGACAGTAAAAAATTAATTTTTGAACAATTTACTATAGAAAAGTCAATCCCTGGCGTAATTAAATTTTGCGACAGTAAAAAATTATTTTTTGAAAAATTTACTATAAGAAAGGCAATCCCTGGCGCAATTAAAATTTGCGACAGTATAAAATTAATTTAAAAAAAAAATTTACTATAGAAAAGGCAATCCCTGGCGTTATTAAAATTTGCGACAGTAAAAAATTATTTTTTGAAACATTTACTGTAAAAAAAAGCAATCCATGGCGTATTTAAAATTTGCGACAGTAAAAAAAATTTTTTTGAAAAATTTACTATAGAAAAGGCAATCCCTGGTGCAATTAAAATTTGCGACAGTAAACAATTATTTTTTAAAAAATTTACTATAGAAAAGGCAATCCCTGGAGGATTTAAAATTTGCGACTGTAAAAATTATTTTTTGAAAAATTTACTGTAGAAAAGGCAATTCCTGGCGCAATTAAAATTTGCGACAGTAAAAAATTAATTTTCGAAAAATTTACTATAGAGAAGGCAATCCCTGGCGCAATTAAAGTTTGCGACAGTATAAAATTAAATTTTGAATAATTTACTATAGAAAAGGCAATCCCTGGCGTAATTAAAATTTGCGACAGTATAAAATTATTTTTTGTAAAATTTACTGAAGA
Source organism: Dioctria linearis (assembly GCA_963930735.1). NCBI lineage: Eukaryota > Metazoa > Arthropoda > Insecta > Diptera > Asilidae > Dioctria > Dioctria linearis. Next base: position 33,451 of record CAWVNZ010001690.1, on the reverse strand, counting down.
AAAGCCAATCCCTGGCGCAATTAAAATTTGCTACAGTAGAAAATTATTTTTTGCAAAATTTACTATGGAAAAGGCAATCCCTGGCGGATTTAAAATTTGCGACAGTAAAAAATTAATTTTTGAAAAATTTACTATAGAAAAGGCAATCCCTGGCGCAATTAAAATTTGCAACAGTAAAAAATTAATTTTTGAAAAATTTACAATAGAAAAGGCAATCCCTGGCGTAATTAAAACTTGCGACAGTAAAAAATTAGTTTTTGAAAAATTTATTATAGAAAAGGCAATCCCTGGCGCAATTAAAATTTGCGACAGTAGAAAATTATTTTTTTGAAAAATTTACTGTAGAAAAGGCAATCCCTGGCCCAATTAAAATTTGCGACAGTATAAAATTAAATGTTGAAAATTTACTATAGAAAAGGCAATCCCTGGCGTATTTAAAATTTGCGACAGTAAAAAATTATTTTTTGAATAATTTACTATAGAAAAGGCAATCCCTGGCGCAATTAGAATTTGCGACAGTAAAAAATTATTTTTTGAATAATTTACTATAGAAAAGGCAATCCCTGGCGTAATTAAAATTTGCGACAGTAGAAAATTATTTTTTGAATAATTTACTATAGAAAAGGCAATCCCTGACGCAATTAAAATTTGCGACAGTAAAAAATTATTTTTTGAAAAATTTACTGTAGAAAAGGCAATCCTTGGCGCAATTAAAATTTGCGACAGTAGAAAATTATTTTTTGAAAAATTTACTGTAGAAAAGGCAATCCATGGCGTATTTAAAATTTGCGACAGTAAAAAATTATTTTTTGAAAAATTTACTGTAGAAAAGGCAATCCCTGGCTGATTTAAAATTTGCGACAGTAAAAAATTATTTTTTGAAAAATTTACTGTACAAAAGGCAATCCCTGGCGCAATTAAAATTTGCGACAGTTTAAAATTAAATTTTGAAAAATTTACTATAGAAAAAGCAATCCCTGGCGCAATAAAAATTTGCCACAGTATAAAATTAATTTTTGAAAAATTTACTGTAGAGAAGGCAATCCCTGGCGCAATTAAAATTTGCGACAGTATAAAATTAAACTTTGTAAAATTTACTATAGAAAAGGCAATCCCTGGCGTAATTAAATTTTGCGACAGTAAAAAATTATTTTTTGAAAAATTTACTATAGAAAAGGCAATCCGTGACGTATTTAAAATTTGCGACAGTAAAAAATTATTTTTTGCAAAATTTACTATAGAAAAGGCAATCCCTGGCGGATTTAAAATTTGCGACAGTAAAAAATTAATTTTTGAAAAATTTTCTATAGAAAAGGCAATCCCTGGCGCAATTAAAATTTGCGACAGCAAAAAATTAATTTTTGAAAAATTTACTATAGAAAAGGCAATCCCTGGCGTAATTAAAACTTGCGACAGTAAAAAATTAGTTTTTGAAAAATTTACTGTAGAAAAGGCAATCCCTGGCGCAATTAAAATTTGCGACAGTAGAAAACTATTTTTTGAAAAATTTACTGTAGAAAAGGCAATCCCTGGCGCAATTAAAACTTGCGACAGCGTAAAATTAAATTTTGAAAAATTTACTATAGAAAAGGCAATCCCTGGCGTAATTAAAATTTGCGACAGTAAAAAATTATTTTTTGAAAAATTTACTGTAGAAAAGGCAATCCCTGGCGTAATTAAAACTTGCGACAGTATAAAATTATTTTTTGAAAATTTTACTATAGAAAAGGCAATCCCTGGCGCAATTAAAATTTGCGACAGTAAAAAATTATTTTTTTGCAAAATTTACTATAGAAAAGGCAATCCCTGGCGTATTTAAAATTTGCGACAGTAGAAAATTATTTTTTGAATAATTTACTATAGAAAAGGCAATCCCTGGCGCAATTAAAATTTGCGACAGTAAAAAATTAATTTTTGAACAATTTACTATAGAAAAGGCAATCCCTGGCGTAATTAAAATTTGCGACAGTAAAAAATTGTTTTTTGAATAATTTACTATAGAAAAGGCAATCCCTGGCGTATTTAAAATTTGCGACAGTATAAAATTAAATTTTGAAAAATTTACTATAGAAAAGGCAATCCCTGGCGCAATTAAAGTTTGCGACAGTAAAAAATTAATTTTTGAAAAATTTACTATAGAAAAGGCAATCCCTGGCGCAATTAAAATTTGCGACAGCAAAAAATTAATTTTTGAAAAATTTACTATAGAAAAGGCAATCCCTGGCGTAATTAAAACTTGCGACAGTAAAAAATTAGTTTTTGAAAAATTCACTGTAGAAAAGGCAATCCCTGGCGCAATTAAAATTTGCGACATTAGAAAACTATTTTTTGAAAAATTTACTGTAGAAAAGGCAATCCCTGGCGCAATTAAAATTTGCGACAGTATAAAATTAAATTTTGAAAAATTTACTATAGAAAAGGCAATCCCTGGCGTATTTAAAATTTGCGACAGTAAAAAATTATTTTTTGAATAATTTACTATAGAAAAGGCAATTCCTGGCGTATTTAAAATTTGCGACAGTAAAAAATTAATTTGTGAAAAATTTACTATAGGAAAGGCAATCCCTGGGGCAATTAAAATTTGCGACAGTATAAAATTAAATTTTGAAAAATTTACTATAGAAAAGGCAATCCCTGGCGTAATTAAAATTTGCGACAGTAAAAAATTATTTTTTGAAAAATTTACTGTAGAAAGGGCAATCCCTGGCGTATTTAAAATTTGCGACAGTAAAAAATTATTTTTTGAAAAATTTACTATAGAAAAGGCAATCCCTGGCGCAATTAAAATTTGCGACAGTAAAAAATTATTTTTTGAAAAATTTACTATAGAAAAGGCAATCCCTGGCGTAATTAAAATTTGCGACAGTAAAAAATTATTTTTTGAAAAATTTACTGTAGAAAAGGCAATCCCTGGCGTAATTAAAATTTGCGACAGTATAAAATTATTTTTTGAAAATTTTACTATAAAAAGGCAATCCCTTCCGCAATTAAAATTTGCGACAGTAAAAAATTAATTTTTGAACAATTTACTATAGAAAAGGCAATCCCTGGCGTAATTAAAATTTGCGACAGTAAAAAAATATTTTTTGAAAAATTTACTATAAGAAAGGCAATCCCTGGCGCAATTAAAATTTGCCACAGCATAAAATTAAATTTTGAAAAATTTACTATAGAAAAGGCAATCCCTGGCGAAATTAAAATTTGCGACAGTAAAAAATTATTTTTTGAAAAATTTACTGTAGAAAAGGCAATCCCTGGCGTATTTAAAATTTGCGACAGTAAAAAATTATTTTTTGACAAATTTACTATAGAAAAGGCAATCCCTGACGCAATTAAAATTTGCGACAGTAAAAAATTATTTTTTTAAAAATTTACTATAGAAAAGGCAATCCCTGGCGTAATTAAAATTTGCGACAGTAAAAAATTATTTTTTGAAAAATTTACTGTAGAAAAGGCAATCCCTGGCGTAATTAAAATTTGCGACAGTATAAAATTATTTTTTGAAAATTTTACTATAGAAAACGCAATCCCTGGCGCAATTAAAATTTGCGACAGTAGAAAATTATTTTTTGAAAAATTTACTGTAGAAAAGGCAATCCCTGGCGCAATTAAAATTTGCGACAGTATAAAATTAAATTTTGAAAATTTACTATAGAAAAGGCAATCCCTGGCGTAGTTAAAATGTGCGGCAGTAAAAAGGCAATCCCTGGCGTATTTAAAATTTGCGACAGTATAAAATTAAATTTTGAAAAATTTACTATAGAAAAAGCAATCCCTGGCGCAATTAAAGTTTGCGACAGTAAAAAATTATTTTTTGCAAAATTTACTATAGAAAAGGCAATCCCTGGCGTATTTAAAATTTGCGAAAGTAGAAAATTATTTTTTGAATAATTTACTATAGAAAAGGCAATCCCTGGCGCAATTAAAATTTGCGACAGTAAAAAATTATTTTTTGAATAATTTACTATAGAAAAGGCAATCCCTGGCGTAATTAAAATTTGCGACAGTAGAAAATTATTTTTTGAATAATTTACTATAGAAAAGGCAATCCCTGACGCAATTAAAATTCGCGACAGTAAAAAATTATTTTTTGAAAAATTTACTGTAGAAAAGGCAATCCCTGGCGCAATTAAAATTTGCGACAGTAGAAAATTATTTTTTGAAAAATTTACTGTAGAAAAGGCAATCCATGGCGTATTTAAAATTTGCGACAGTAAAAAACTATTTTTTGAAAAATTTACTGTAGAAAAGGCAATCCCTGGCGCAATTAAAATTTGCGACAGTATAAAATTAAATTTTGAAAAATTTACTATAGAAAAGGCAATCCCTGGCGCAATTAAAATTTCTCACAGTATAAAATTAATTTTTGAAAAATTTACTATAGAAAAAGCAATCCCTGGCGTAATTAATACTTGCGACAGTAAAAAATTAGTTTTTGAAAAATTTACTATAGAAAAGGCAATCCCTGGCGCAATTAAAATTTGCGACAGTAGAAAATTATTTTTTGAAAAATTTACTGTAGAATAGGCAATCCCTGGAGCAATTAAAATTTGCGACAGTATAAAATTAAATTTTGAAAAATTTACTATAGAAAAGTCAATCCCTGGCGTATTTAAAATTTGCGACAGTAAAAAATTATTTTTTGAATAATTTACTATAGCAAAGGCAATCCCTGGCGTATTTAAAATTTGCGACAGTATAAAATTAATTTTTGAAAAATTTACTATTGAAAAGGCAATCCCCGGCGTAATTACAATTTGCGACAGTAAAAAATTATTTTTTGAAAAATTTACTGTAGAAAAGGCAATCCCTGGCGCAATTAAAATTTGCGACAGTAAAAAATTATTTTTTGAAAAAATTTACTGTAGAAAAGGCAATCCCTGGCGCAATTAAAATTTGCGACAGTAAAAAATTATTTTTTGAAAAATTTACTATAGAAAAGGCAATCCCTGGCGTATTTAAAATTTGCGACAGTAAAAAATTATTTTTTGAATAATTTACTATAGAAAAGGCAATCCCTGGCGTCTTTAAAATTTGCGACAGTAAAAAATTATTTTTTGAAAAATTTACTGTAGAAAAGGCAATTCCTGGCGTATTTAAAATTTGCGACAGTAACAAATTATTTTTTGAATAATTTACTATAGAAAAGGCAATCCCTGGCGTATTTAAAATTTGCGACAGTAAAAAATTAATTTGTGAAAAATTTACTATAGAAAAGGCAATCCCTGGCGTAATTAAAATTTGCGACAGTAAAAAATTATTTTTTGAAAAATTTACTATAGAAAAGACAATCCCTGGCGTAATTAAAATTTGCGACAGTAAAAAAATACTTTTTGAAAAATTTATAGCAGTAAAAAATTAATTTTTGAAAAATTTACTACAGAAAAGGCAATCCCTGGCGCAATTAAAATTTGCGACAGTATAAAATTTAATTTTGAAAAATTTCCTATAGAAAAGGCAATCCCTGGCGTAATTAAAATTGGCGACAGTATAAAATTTTTTTTGAAAAATTTACTGTAGAAAAGGCAATCCCTGGCGCAATTAAAATTTGCGACAGTAGAAAATTTGTTTTTGAAAAATTTACTATAGAAAAGGCAATTCCTGGCGTAATTAAAATTTGCGACAGTATAAAATTATTTTTTGAAAAATTTAATATAGAAAACGCAATCCCTGGCGCAATTAAAATTTGCGACAGTAGAAAATTAGTTTTTGAAAAATTTACTACAGAAAAGGCAATCCTTGGCGTAATTAAAATTTGCGACAGTATAAAATTATTTTTTGAAAAATTTACTACAGAAAAGGCAATCCTTGGCGTAATTAAAATTTGCGACAGTATAAAATTATTTTTTGAAAAATTTACTATAGAAAAGGCAATCCCTGGCGTAATTAAAATTTGCGACAGTAGAAAATTAGTTTTTGAAAAATTTACTATAGAAAAGGCAATCCTTGGCGTAATTAAAATTTGCGACAGTATAAAATTATTTTTTGAAAAATTTACTATAGAAAAGGCAATCCCTAGCGCAATTAAAATTTGCGACAGTAAAAAATTAATTTTTGAAAAATTTACCATAGAGAAGGTAATCACTGGCGTATTTAAAATTTGCGACAGTAAAAAATTAATTTTTGAAAAATTTACTGTAGAAAAGGCAAACCTTGGCGCAATTAAAATTTGCCACAGTATAAAATTATTTTTTGAATAATTTACTATAGAAAAGGCAATCCCTGGCGCAATTAAAATTTGCGACAGTAAAAAATTATTTTTTGAAAAATTTACTGTACAAAAGGCAATCCCTGGCACAATTAAAATTTGCGACAGTAGAAAATTATTTTTTGAAAAATTTACTGTAGAAAAGGCAATCCCTGGCGTATTTAAAATTTGCGACAGTAAAAAATTATTTTTTTAAAAATTTACTGTAGGAAAGACAATCCCTGGCGGATTTAAAATTTGCGACAGTAAAAAATTATTTTTTGAAAAATTACCTGTAGAAAAGGCAATCCCTGGCGCAATTAAAATTTGCGAAAATATAAAATTAAATTTTGAAAAATTTACTATAGAATCCCTGGCGTAATTAAAATTTGCGACGGTAAAAAATTATTTTTTGAAAAATTTACTGTAGAAAAGGCAATCCCTGGCGCAAATAAAATTTGCGACAATATAAAATTAAATTTTGAAAAATTTACTATAGAAAAGGCAATCCCTGGAGTAATTAAAATTTGCGACAGTAAAAAATTACTTTTTGAAGAATTTACTATAGAAAAGGCAATCCCTGTCGTATTTAAAATTTGCGACAGTAAAAAATTAATTTTTGAAAAATTTACTATAGAAAAGGCAATCCCTGGCGTATTTAAAACTTGCCACAGTAAAAAATTATTCTTTGAATAATTTACTATAGAAAAGGCAATCCCTGGCGTATTTAAAATTTGCGACAGTAAAAAATTATTTTTTGAAAAATTTACTATAGAAAAGGCAATCCCTGTCGTATTTAAAATTTGCGACAGTAAAAAATTATTTTTTGAATAATTTACTATAGAAAAGGCAATCCCTGGCGTATTTAAAATTTGCGACAGTAAAAAATTATTTTTTGAAAAATTTACTGTAGAAAAGGCAATCCCTGGCGCAAATAAAATTTGCGACAATATAAAATTAAATTTTGAAAAATTTACTATAGAAAAGGCAATCCCTGGAGTAATTAAAATTTGCGACAGTAAAAAATTACTTTTTGAAGAATTTACTATAGAAAAGGCAATCCCTGTCGTATTTAAAATTTGCGACAGTAAAAAATTATTTTTTGAAAAATTTACTGTAGAAAAGGCAATCCCTGGCGCAATTAAAATTTGCGACAGTATAAAATTAAATTTTTTTAAATTTACTATAGAAAAGGCAATCCCTGGCGTATTTAAAATTATAGAAAAGGCAATCCCCGGCGTAGTTAAAATTTGCGACAGTAAAAAATTATTTTTTGAAAGATTTACTGTAGAAAAGGCAATCCCTGGCGCAATTAAAATTTGCGACAGTAAAAAATTATTTTTTGAAAAATTTACTGTAGAAAAGGCAATCCCTGGCGCAATTAGAATTTGCGACAGTAAAAAATTATTTTTTGAAAAATTTACTATAGAAAAGGCAATCCTTGGCGTATTTAAAACTTGCCACAGTAAAAAATTATTCTTTGAATAATTTACTATAGAAAAGGCAATCCCTGGCGTATTTAAAATTTGCGACAGTAAAAAATTATTTTTTGAAAAATTTACTATAGAAAAGGCAATCCCTGTCGTATTTAAAATTTGCGACAGTAAAAAATTATTTTTTGAAAAATTTACTGTAGAAAAGGCAATCCCTGGCGCAATTAAAATTTGCGACAGTAGAAAATTTGTTTTTGAAAAATTTACTATAGAAAAGGCAATTCCTGGCGTAATTAAAATTTGCGACAGTATAAAATTATTTTTTGAAAAATTTAATATAGAAAACGCAATCCCTGGCGCAATTAAAATTTGCGACAGTAGAAAATTAGTTTTTGAAAAATTTACTACAAAAAAGGCAATCCTTGGCGTAATTAAAATTTGCGACAGTATAAAATTATTTTTTGAAAAATTTACCATAGAAAAGGCAATCCCTGGCGTAATTAAAATTTGCGACAGTATAAAATTATTTTTTGAAAAATTTACTATAGAAAAGGCAATCCCTAGCGCAATTAAAATTTGCGACAGTAAAAAATTAATTTTTGAAAAATTTACCATAGAGAAGGTAATCACTGGCGTATTTAAAATTTGCGACAGTAAAAAATTAATTTTTGAAAAATTTACTGTAGAAAAGGCAAACCTTGGCGCAATTAAAATTTGCCACAATATAAAATTATTTTTTTAAAAATTTACTGTAGGAAAGACAATCCCTGGCGGATTTAAAATTTGCGACAGTAAAAAATTATTTTTTGAAAAATTTATTGTAGAAAAGGCAATCCCTGGCGCAATTAAAATTTGCGAAAGTATAAAATTAAATTTTGAAAAATTTACTATAGAATCCCTGGCGTAATTAAAATTTGCGACAGTAAAAAATTATTTTTTGAAAAATTTACTGTAGAAAAGGCAATCCCTGGCGCAAATAAAATTTGCGACAATATAAAATTAAATTTTGAAAAATTTACTATAGAAAAGGCAATCCCTGGAGTAATTAAAATTTGCGACAGTAAAAAATTACTTTTTGAAGAATTTACTATAGAAAAGGCAATCCCTGTCGTATTTAAAATTTGCGACAGTAAAAAATTAATTTTGAAAAATTTACTATAGAAAAGGCAATCCCTGGCGTATTTAAAACTTGCCACAGTAAAAAATTATTCTTTGAATAATTTACTATAGAAAAGGCAATCCCTGGCGTATTTAAAATTTGCGACAGTAAAAAATTATTTTTTGAAAAATTTACTATAGAAAAGGCAATCCCTGTCGTATTTAAAATTTGCGACAGTAAAAAATTATTTTTTGAATAATTTACTATAGAAAAGGCAATCCCTGGCGTATTTAAAATTTGCGACAGTAAAAAATTATTTTTTGAAAAATTTACTGTAGAAAAGGCAATCCCTGGCGCAAATAAAATTTGCGACAATATAAAATTAAATTTTGAAAAATTTACTATAGAAAAGGCAATCCCTGGAGTAATTAAAATTTGCGACAGTAAAAAATTACTTTTTGAAGAATTTACTATAGAAAAGGCAATCCCTGTCGTATTTAAAATTTGCGACAGTAAAAAATTATTTTTTGAAAAATTTACTGTAGAAAAGGCAATCCCTGGCGCAATTAAAATTTGCGACAGTATAAAATTAAATTTTTTTAAATTTACTATAGAAAAGGCAATCCCTGGCGTATTTAAAATTATAGAAAAGGCAATCCCCGGCGTAGTTAAAATTTGCGACAGTAAAAAATTATTTTTTGAAAGATTTACTGTAGAAAAGGCAATCCCTGGCGCAATTAATATTCGCGACAGTAAAAAATTATTTTTTGAAAAATTTACTGTGGAAAAGGCAATCCCTGGCGCAATTAAAATTTACGACAGTAAAAAATTATTTTTTGAAAAATTTACTATAGAAAAGGCAATCCCTGGCGTATTTAAAACTTGCCACAGTGAAAAATTATTCCTTGAATAATATACTATAGAAAAGGCAATCCCTGGCGTAGTTAAAATTTGCGACAGTAAAAAATTATTTTTTGAAAGATTTACTGTAGAAAAGGCAATCCCTGGCGCAATTAAAATTCGCGACAGTAAAAAATTATTTTTTGAAAAATTTACTGTAGAAAAGGCAATCCCTGGCGCAATTAAAATTTGCGACAGTAAAAAATTATTTTTTGAAAAATTTACTATAGAAAAGGCAATCCCTGGCGTATTTAAAACTTGCCACAGTAAAAAATTATTCCTTGAATAATATACTATAGAAAAGGCAATCCCTGGCGTATTTAAAATTTGCGACAGTAAAAAATTATTTTTTGAAAAATTTACTATAGAAAAGGCAATCCCTGTCGTATTTAAAATTTGCGACAGTAAAAAATTATTTTTTGAATAATTTACTATAGAAAAGGCAATCCCTGGCGTATTTAAAATTTGCGACAGTAAAAAATTAATTTTTGAAAAATTTACTATAGAAAAGGCAAACCCTGGCGTAATTAAAATTTGCGACAGTAAAAAATTAGTTTTTGAAAAATTTACTATAGAAAAGGCAAACCGTGGCGTAATTAAAATTTGTGCCAGTAAAAAATTATTTTTTGAAAAATTTACTATAGAAAAGGCAATCCCTGGCGTATTTAAAATTTGCGACAGTAAAAAATTATTTTTCGAAAATTTTCTATAGAAAAGGCAATCCTTGGCGCAATTAAAATTTGCGACAGTATAAAATTAAATTTTGTAAAATTTACTATAGAAAAGGCAATCCCTGGCGTAATTAAAATTTGCGACAGTATAAAATTATTTTTTGTAAAATTTACTGTAGAAAAGGCAATCCCTGGCGCAATTAAAATTTCCGACAGTAGAAAATTATTTTTTGAATAATTTACTATAAAAAAGGCAATTACTGGCGTATTTAAAATTTGGGACAGTATAAAATTAAATTTTGAAAAATTTACTATAGAAAAGGCAATCCCTGGCGAAATTAAAATTTGCGACAGTAAAAAATTATTTTTTGAATAATTTACTATAGAAAAGGCAATCCCTGGCGTAATTAAAATTTGCGACAGTAAAAAATTTACTGTAGAAAAGGCAATCCCTGGCGCAATTAAAATTTGCGACAGTATAAAATTAAATTTTTTTAAATTTACTATAGAAAAGGCAATCACTGGCGCAATTAAAATTTGCGACAGTAAAAAATTATTTTTTGAAAAATTTACTGTAGAAAAGGCAATCCCTGGCGCAATTAAAATTTGCGACAGTAAAAAATTATTTTTTGAAAAATTTACTACAGATAAGGCAATCCCTGGCGTATTTAAAATTTGCGACAGTAAAAAATTATTTTTTGAAAAATTTACTATAGAAAAGGCAATCCCTGGCGTATTTAAAATTTGCGACAGTAAAAAATTATTTTTTGAATAATTTACTATAGAAAAGGCAATCCCTGGCGTAATTAAAATTTGCGACAGTAAAAAATTAGTTTTTGAAAAATTTACTGTAGAAAAGGCAATCCCTGGCGCAATTAAATTTTGCGACAGTATAAAATTAAATTTTTTTAAATTTACTATAGAAAAGGCAATCCCTGGCGCAATTAAAATTTGCGACAGTAAAAAATTATTTTTTGAAAAATTTACTGTAGAAAAGGCAATCCCTGGCGCAAATAAAATTTGCGACAATATAAAATTAAATTTTGAAAAATTTACTATAGAAAAGGCAATCCCTGGAGTAATTAAAATTTGCGACAGTAAAAAATTACTTTTTGAAGAATTTACTATAGAAAAGGCAATCCCTGTCGTATTTAAAATTTGCGACAGTAAAAAATTATTTTTTGAAAAATTTACTGTAGAAAAGGCAATCCCTCGCGCAATTAAAATTTGCGACAGTATAAAATTAAATTTTTTTAAATTTACTATAGAAAAGGCAATCCCTGGCGTATTTAAAATTATAGAAAAGGCAATCCCCGGCGTAGTTAAAATTTGCGACAGTAAAAAATTATTTTTTGAAAGATTTACTGTAGAAAAGGCAATCCCTGGCGCAATTAAAATTTGCGACAGTAAAAAATTATTTTTTGAAAAATTTACTGTAGAAAAGGCAATCCCTGGCGCAATTAAAATTTGCGACAGTAAAAAATTATTTTTTGAAAAATTTACTATAGAAAAGGCAATCCCTGGCGTATTTAAAACTTGCCACTGTAAAAAATTATTCTTTGAATAATATACTATAAAAAAGGCAATCCCTGGCGTATTTAAAATTTGCGAAAGTAAAAAATTATTTTTTGAAAAATTTACTATAGAAAAGGCAATCCCTGTCGTATTTAAAATTTGCGACAGCAAAAAAATTATTTTTTGAATAATTTACTATAGAAAAGGCAATCCCTGGCGTATTTAAAATTTGCGACAGTAAAAAATTAATTTTTGAAAAATTTACTATAGAAAAGGCAAACCCTGGCGTAATTAAAATTTGCGACAGTAAAAAATTAGTTTTTGAAAAATTTACTATAGAAAAGGCAATCCCTGGCGTAATTAAAATTTGTGCCAGTAAAAAATTATTTTTTGAAAAATTTACTATAGAAAAGGCAATCCCTGGCGTATTTAAAATTTGCGACAGTAAAAAATTATTTTTCGAAAATTTTCTATAGAAAAGGCAATCCTTGGCGCAATTAAAATTTGCGACAGTATAAAATTAAATTTTGTAAAATTTACTATAGAAAAGGCAATCCCTGGCGTAATTAAAATTTGCGACAGTATAAAATTATTTTTTGTAAAATTTACTGTAGAAAAGGCAATCCCTGGCGCAATTAAAATTTCCGACAGTAGAAAATTATTTTTTGAATAATTTACTATAAAAAAGGCAATTACTGGCGTATTTAAAATTTGGGACAGTATAAAATTAAATTTTGAAAAATTTACTATAGAAAAGGCAATCCCTGGCGCAATTAAAATTTGCGACAGTAAAAAATTATTTTTTGAATAATTTACTATAGAAAAGGCAATCCCTGGCGTAATTAAAATTTGCGACAGTAAAAAATTTACTGTAGGAAAGGCAATCCCTGGCGCAATTAAAATTTGCGACAGTATAAAATTAAATTTTTTTAAATTTACTATAGAAAAGGCAATCCCTGGCGCAATTAAAATTTGCGACAGTAAAAAATTATTTTTTGAAAAATTTACTATAGAAAAGGCAATCCCTGGCGTATTTAAAATTTGCGACAGTAAAAAATTATTTTTTGAAAAATTTACTATAGAAAAGGCAATCCCTGGCGTATTTAAAATTTGCGACAGTAAAAAATTATTTTTTGAAAAATTTACTATAGAAAAGGCAATCCCTGTCGTATTTAAAATTTGCGACAGTAAAAAATTAATTTTTGAAAAATTTACTATAGAAAAGGCAATCCCTGGCGTAATTAAAATTTGCGACAGTAAAAAATTAGTTTTTGAAAAATTTACTATAGAAAAGGCAATCCCTGGCGTAATTAAAATTTGCGACAGTAAAAAATTATTTTTTGAAAAATTTACTATAGAAAAGGCAATCCCTGGCGTATTTAAAATTTGCGACAGTAAAAAATTATTTTTCGAAAAACTTTATATAGAAAAGGCAATCCTTGGCCCAATTAAAATTTGCGACAGTATAAAATTAAATTTTGTAAAATTTACTATAAAAAAGGCAATCCCTGGCGTAATTAAAACTTGCGACAGTATAAAATTATTTTTTGTAAAATTTACTGTAGAAAAGGCAATCCCTTGCGCAATTAAAATTTCCGACAGTAGAAAATTATTTTTTGAATAATTTACTATAAAAAAGGCAATCACTGGCGTATTTAAAATTTGCGAGAGTATAAAATTAAATTTTGAAAAATTTACTATAGAAAAGCAATCCCTGGCGCAATTAAAATTTGCGACAGTAGAAAATTATTTTTTGAAAAATTTACTATAGAAAAGGCAATTCCTGGCGTATTTAAAATTTGCGACAGTAAAAAATTTTTTTTTGTATAATTTACTATAGAAAAGGCAATCCCTGGCGCAATTAAAATTTGCGACAGTATAAAATTATTTTTTGTAAAATTTACTATAGAAAAGGCAATCCCTGGCGTAACTAAAATTTGCGACAGTAAAAAATAAGTTTTTGAAAAATTTACTATAGAAAAGGAAAGGCAATCCCTGGCGCAATTAAAATTTGCGACAGTAGAAAATTATTTTTTGCAAAATTTACTATAGAAAAGGCAATCCCTGGCGTAATTAAAATTTGCGACAGCAAAAAATTCATTTTTGAATAATTTACTACAGAAAAGGCAATCCCTGGCGTAATTAAAATTTGCGACAGTAAAATATTAATTTTTGAAAAATTTACTATAGAAAAGGCAATCACTGGCGGAATTAAAATTGGCGACAGTAAAAAATTATTTTTTTTAAATTTACTATAGAAAAGGCAATCCCTGGCGCAATTGAAATTTGCGACAATATAAAATTAAATTTTGAAAAATTTACTATAGAAATGGCAATCCCTGGCGTAATTAAAATTTGCGACAGTAAAAAATTATTTTTTGAAAAATTTACTGTAGAAAAGGCAATCCCTGGCGTATTTAAAATTTGCGACAGTAAAAAATTATTTTTTGAAAAATTTACTATAGAAAAGGCAATCCCTGGCGCAATTAAATTTTACGGCAGTAAAAAATTATTTTTTGAAAAATTTACTATAGAAAAGGCAATCCCTGGCGTAATTAAAATTTGCGACAGTAAAAAATTATTTTTCGAAAAATTTACTGTAGAAAAGGCAATCCCTGGCGCAATTAAAATTTTCGAAAGCAGAAAATTATTTTTTGCAAAATTTACTATAGAAAAGGCAATCCCTGGCGCAATTAAAATTTGCGACAGTAGAAAATTATTTTTTGCAAAATTTACTATAGAAAAGGAAATCCCTGACGAAATTAAAATTTGCGACAGCAAAAAATTAATTTTTGAAAAATTTACTATAGAAAAGGCAATCCCTGGCGTAATTAAAATTTGCGACAGTAAAAAATTAATTTTTGAAAAATTTACTATAGAAAAGGCAATCCCTGGCGGAATTAAAATTGGCGACAGTAAAAAATTATTTTTTGAAAATTTACTATAGAAAAGGCAATCCCTGGCGCAATTGAAATTTGCGACAATATAAAATTAAATTTTGAAAAATTTACTATAGAAAAGGCAATCCCTGGCGTAATTAAAATTTGCGACAGTAAAAAATTAGTTTTGAAAAATTTACTATAGAAAAGGCAATCCCTGGCGCAATTAAAATTTGCGACAGTAAAAAATTATTTTTTGAATAATTTACTATAGAAAAGGCAATCCCTGGCGTATTTAAAATTTACGACAGTATAAAATTAAATTTTGAAAAATTTACTATAGAAAAGGCAATCCCTGGCGCAATTAAAATTTGCGACAGTAAAAAATTATTTTTTGCAAAATTTACTATAGAAAAGGCAATCCCTGGCGTATTTAAAATTTGCGACAGTAAAAAATTAGTTTTTGAAAAATTTACTGTAGAAAAGGCAGTCCCTGGCGTAATTAAAATTTGCGAC
This sequence comes from Dioctria linearis, assembly GCA_963930735.1. Lineage (NCBI taxonomy): Eukaryota > Metazoa > Arthropoda > Insecta > Diptera > Asilidae > Dioctria > Dioctria linearis. The sequence goes on along the minus strand of CAWVNZ010001690.1, from coordinate 18,251 downwards.
AGTAAAAAATTAGTTTTTGAATAATTTACTATAGAAAAGGCAATCGCTGGCGTATTTAAAATTTGCAACAGTAAAAAATTATTTTTTGAAAAGTTTACAGTAGAAAAGGCAATCCCTCGGGTAATTAAAATTTGCGACAGTAAAAAATTATTTTTTGCAAAATTTACTATAGAAAAGGCAATCCCTGGCGTATTTAAAATTTGCGACAGTAAAAAATTAATTTTTGAAAAATTTACTATAGAAAAGGCAATCCCTGGCGTAATTAAAATTTCCGACAGTAAAAAATTAGTTTTTGAAAAACTTACTATAGAAAAGGCATTCCCTGGCGCAATTAAAATTTTCGACAGTAGAAAATTATTTTTTGCAAAATTTACTATAGAAAGGCAATCCCTGGCGCAATTAAAATTTGCGACAGTAGAAAATTATTTTTTGCAAAATTTTCTATAGAAAAGGCAATCCCTGACGAAATTAATATTTGGGACAGCAAAAAATTAATTTTTGAAAAATTTACTATAGAAAAGGCAATCCCTGGCGTAATTAAAATTTGCGACAGTAAAAAATTAATTTTTGAAAAATTTACTATAGAAAAGGCAATCCCTGGCGGAATTAATATTGGCGACATTAAAAAATTATTTTTTGAAAATTTACTATAGAAAAGGCAATCCCTGGCGCAATTGAAATTTGCGACAGTATAAAATTAAATTTTGAAAAATTTACTATACAAAAGGCAATCCCTGGCGTAATTAAAATTTGCGACAGTAAAAAATTAGTTTTGAAAAATTTACTATAGAAAAGGCAATCCCTGGCGCAATTAAAATTTGCGACAGTAAAAAATTATTTTTTGAATAATTTACTATAGAAAAGGCAATCCCTGGCGTATTTAAAATTTACGACAGTATAAAATTAAATTTTGAAAAATTTACTATAGAAAAGGCAATCCCTGGCGTATTTAAAATTTGCAACAGTAAAAAATTATTTTTTGAAAAGTTTACAGTAGAAAAGGCAATCCCTGGCGTAATTAAAATTTGCGACAGTAAAAAATTATTTTTTGCAAAATATACTATAGAAAAGGCAATCCCTGGCGTATTTAAAATTTGCGACAGTAAAAAATTAATTTTTGAAAAATTTACTATAGAAATGGCAATCCCTGGCGTAATTAAAATTTGCGACAGTAAAAAATTAGTTTTTGAAAAACTTACTATAGAAAAGGCATTCCCTGGCGCAATTAAAATTTTCGACAGTAGAAAATAATTTTTTGCAAAATTTACTATAGAAAGGCAATCCCTGGCGCAATTAAAATTTGCGACAGTAGAAAATTATTTTTTGCAAAATTTTCTATAGAAAAGGCAATCCCTGACGAAATTAATATTTGGGACAGCAAAAAATTAATTTTTGAAAAATTTACTATAGAAAAGGCAATCCCTGGCGTAATTAAAATTTGCGACAGTAAAAAATTAATTTTTGAAATATTTACTATAGAAAAGGCAATCCCTGGCGGAATTAAAATTGGCGACATTAAAAAATTATTTTTTGAAAATTTACTATAGAAAAGGCAATCCCTGGCGCAATTGAAATTTGCGACAGTATAAAATTAAATTTTGAAAAATTTACTATAGAAAAGGCAATCCCTGGCGTAATTAAAATTTGCGACAGTAAAAAATTAGTTTTGAAAAATTTACTATAGAAAAGGCAATCCCTGGCGCAATTAAAATTTTCGACAGTAAAAAATTATTTTTTGAATAATTTACTATAGAAAAGGCAATCCCTGGCGTATTTAAAATTTACGACAGTATAAAATTAAATTTTGAAAAATTTACTATAGAAAAGGCAATCCCTGGCGCAATTAAAATTTGCGAAAGTAAAAAATTATTTTTTGCAAAATTTACTATAGAAAAGGCAATCCCTGGCGTATTTAAAATTTGCGACAGTAAAAAATTATTTTTTGAAAAATTTACTGTAGAAAGGGCAATTCCTGGCGTAATTAAAATTTGCGACAGTAAAAAATTAGTTTTTGAATAATTTACTATAGAAAAGGCAATCCCTGGCGTATTTAAAATTTGCGACAGTAAAAAATTATTTTTTGAAAAATTTACAGTAGAAAGGGCAATTCCTGGCGTAATTAAAATTTGCGACAGTAAAAAATTAGTTTTTGAATAATTTACTATAGAAAAGGCTATCCCTGGCGTATTTAAAATTTGCGACAGTAAAAAATTAAATTTTGAAAAATTTACTATAGAAAAGGCAATCCCTGGCGTTATCAGAATTTGCGACAGTAAAAAATTAGTTTTTGAGAAATTTACTATAGAAAAGGCAATCCCTGGCGTATGTAAAATTTGCGACAGTAAAAAATTATTTTTTGAAAAATTTACTGTAGAAAGGGCAATCCCTGGCGTATTTAAAATTTGCGACAGTAAAAAATTAATTTTTGAAAAATTTACTATAGAAATGGCAATCCCTGGCGTAATTAAAATTTGCGACAGTAAAAAATTAGTTTTTGAAAAACTTACTATAGAAAAGGCATTCCCTGGCGCAATTAAAATTTTCGACAGTAGAAAATTATTTTTTGCAAAATTTACTATAGAAAGGCAATCCCTGGCGCAATTAAAATTTGCGACAGTAGAAAATTATTTTTTGCAAAATTTTCTATAGAAAAGGCAATCCCTGACGAAATTAATATTTGGGACAGCAAAAAATTAATTTTTGAAAAATTTACTATAGAAAAGGCAATCCCTGGCGTAATTAAAATTTGCGACAGTAAAAAATTAATTTTTGAAAAATTTACTATAGAAAAGGCAATCCCTGGCGGAATTAAAATTGGCGACATTAAAAAATTATTTTTTGAAAATTTACTATAGAAAAGGCAATCCCTGGCGCAATTGAAATTTGCGACAGTATAAAATTAAATTTTGAAAAATTTACTATAGAAAAGGCAATCCCTGGCGTAATTAAAATTTGCGACAGTAAAAAATTAGTTTTGAAAAATTTACTATAGAAAAGGCAATCCCTGGCGCAATTAAAATTTTCGACAGTAAAAAATTATTTTTTGAATAATTTACTATAGAAAAGGCAATCCCTGGCGTATTTAAAATTTACGACAGTATAAAATTAAATTTTGAAAAATTTACTATAGAAAAGGCAATCCCTGGCGCAATTAAAATTTGCGAAAGTAAAAAATTATTTTTTGCAAAATTTACTATAGAAAAGGCAATCCCTGGCGTATTTAAAATTTGCGACAGTAAAAAATTATTTTTTGAAAAATTTACTGTAGAAAGGGCAATTCCTGGCGTAATTAAAATTTGCGACAGTAAAAAATTAGTTTTTGAATAATTTACTATAGAAAAGGCAATCCCTGGCGTAATTAAAATTTGCGACAGTAAAAAATTATTTTTTGACAAATTTACTATAGAAAAGGCAATCCCTGGCGTATTTAAAATTTGCGACAGTAAAAAATTATTTTTCGAAAAATTTTCTATAGAAAAGGCAATCCTGGGCGCAATTAAAATTTGCGACAGTATAAAATTAAATTTTGTAAAATTTACTATAGAAAAGGCAATCCCAGGCGTAATTAAAATTTGCGACAGTATAAAATTATTTTTTGTAAAATTTACTGCAGAAAAGGCAATCCCTGGCGCAATTAAAATTTCCGACAGTAGAAAATTATTTTTTGAATAATTTACTATAAAAAAGGCAATCACTGGCGTATTTAAAATTTGCGACAGTAAAAAATTATTTTTTGAAAAATTTACAGTAGAAAGGGCAATTCCTGGCGTAATTAAAATTTGCGACAGTAAAAAATTAGTTTTTGAATAATTTACTATAGAAAAGGCAATCCCTGGCGTATTTAAAATTTGCGACAGTAAAAAATTAAATTTTGAAAAATTTACTATAGAAAAGGCAATCCCTGGCGTTATCAGAATTTGCGACAGTAAAAAATTAGTTTTTGAAAAATTTACTATAGAAAAGGCAATCCCTGGCGTATTTAAAATTTGCGACAGTATAAAATTAAATTTTGAAAAATTTACTATAGAAAAGGCAATCCCTGGCGTAATTAAAATTTGCGACAGTAAAAAATTAGTTTTGAAAAATTTACTATAGAAAAGGCAATCCCTGGCGCAATTAAAATTTTCGACAGTAAAAAATTATTTTTTGAATAATTTACTATAGAAAAGGCAATCCCTGGCGTATTTAAAATTTACGACAGTATAAAATTAAATTTTGAAAAATTTACTATAGAAAAGGCAATCCCTGGCGCAATTAAAATTTGCGAAAGTAAAAAATTATTTTTTGCAAAATTTACTATAGAAAAGGCAATCCCTGGCGTATTTAAAATTTGCGACAGTAAAAAATTATTTTTTGAAAAATTTACTGTAGAAAGGGCAATTCCTGGCGTAATTAAAATTTGCGACAGTAAAAAATTAGTTTTTGAATAATTTACTATAGAAAAGGCAATCCCTGGCGTATTTAAAATTTGCGACAGTAAAAAATTATTTTTTGAAAAATTTACAGTAGAAAGGGCAATTCCTGGCGTAATTAAAATTTGCGACAGTAAAAAATTAGTTTTTGAATAATTTACTATATAAAAGGCAATCCCTGGCGTATTTAAAATTTGCGACAGTAAAAAATTAAATTTTGAAAAATTTACTATAGAAAAGGCAATCCCTGGCGTTATCAGAATTTGCGACAGTAAAAAATTAGTTTTTGAAAAATTTACTATAGAAAAGGCAATCCCTGGCGTATGTAAAATTTGCGACAGTAAAAAATTATTTTTTGAAAAATTTACTGTAGAAAGGGCAATCCCTGGCGTATTTAAAATTTGCGACAGTAAAAAATTATTTTTTGAATAATTTACTATAGAAAAGGCAATCTCTGGCGTATTTAAAATTTGCGACAGTAAAAAATTATTTTTTGCAAAATTTACTATAGAAAAGGCAATCCCTGGCGTATTTAAAATTTGCGACAGTAAAAAATTCATTTTTGAAAAATTGACTATAGAAAAGGCAATCCCTGGCGTAATTAAAATTTGCGACAGTAAAAAATTAGTTTTTGAAAAATTTACTATAGAAAAGGCAATCCCTGGCGTAATTAAAATTTGCGACAGTAAAAAATTAGTTTTTGACAAATTTACTATAGAAAAGGCAATCCCTGGCGTATTTAAAATTTGCGACAGTAAAAAATTATTTTTCGAAAAATTTTCTATAGAAAAGGCAATCCTGGGCGCAATTACGACAGTATAAAATTAAATTCTGTAAAATTTACTATAGAAAAGGCAATCCCTGGCGTAATTAAAATTTGCGACAGTATAAAATTATTTTTTGTAAAATTTACTGCAGAAAAGGCAATCCCTGGCGCAATTAAAATTTCCGACAGTAGAAAATTATTTTTTGAATAATTTACTATAAAAAAGGCAATCACTGGCGTATTTAAAATTTGCGACAGTATAAAATTAAATTTTGAAAAATTTACTATAGAAAAGGCAATCCCTGGCGCAATTAAAATTTGCGACAGTAAAAAATTATTTTTTGAATAATTTACTATAGAAAAGGCAATCCCTGGCGTAATTAAAATTTGCGACAGTAAAAAATTTACTGCAGAAAAGGCAATCCCTGGCGCGATCAAAATTAGCGACAGTAGAAAATTATTTTTTGAAAAATTTACTATAGAAAAGGCAATCCCTGGCGTATTTAAAATTTGCGACAGTAAAAAATTATTTTTTGTATAATTTACTATAGAAAAGGCAATCCCTGGCGCAATTAAAATTTGCGACAGTAAAAAATTATTTTTTGAATAATTTACTATAGAAAAGGCAATCCCTGGAGTATTTAAAATTTACGACAGTATAAAATTAAATTTTGAAAAATTTACTATAGAAAAGGCAATCCCTGGCGCAATTAAAATTTGCGAAAGTAAAAAATTATTTTTTGCAAAATTTACTATAGAAAAGGCAATCCCTGGCGTATTTAAAATTTGCGACAGTAAAAAATTATTTTTTGAAAAATTTACTGTAGAAAGGGCAATTCCTGGCGTAATTAAAATTTGCGACAGTAAAAAATTAGTTTTTGAATAATTTACTATAGAAAAGGCAATCCCTGGCGTATTTAAAATTTGCGACAGTAAAAAATTATTTTTTGAAAAATTTACAGTAGAAAGGGCAATTCCTGGCGTAATTAAAATTTGCGACAGTAAAAAATTAGTTTTTGAATAATTTACTATAGAAAAGGCAATCCCTGGCGTATTTAAAATTTGCGACAGTAAAAAATTAAATTTTGAAAAATTTACTATAGAAAAGGCAATCCCTGGCGTTATCAGAATTTGCGACAGTAAAAAATTAGTTTTTGAAAAATTTACTATAGAAAAGGCAATCCCTGGCGTATTTAAAATTTGCGACAGTAAAAAATTATTTTCTGAAAAATTTACTGTAGAAAGGGCAATCCCTGGCGTATTTAAAATTTGCGACAGTAAAAAATTATTTTTTGAATAATTTACTATAGAAAAGGCAATCTCTGGCGTATTTAAAATTTGCGACAGTAAAAAATTATTTTTTGCAAAATTTACTATAGAAAAGGCAATCCCTGGCGTATTTAAAATTTGCGACAGTAAAAAATTCATTTTTGAAAAATTGACTATAGAAAAGGCAATCCCTGGCGTAATTAAAATTTGCGACAGTAAAAAATTAGTTTTTGAAAAATTTACTATAGAAAAGGCAATCCCTGGCGTAATTAAAATTTGCGACAGTAAAAAATTATTTTTTGACAAATTTACTATAGAAAAGGCAATCCCTGGCGTATTTAAAATTTGCGACAGTAAAAAATTATTTTTCGAAAAATTTTCTATAGAAAAGGCAATCCTGGGCGCAATTAAAATTTGCGACAGTATAAAATTAAATTTTGTAAAATTTACTATAGAAAAGGCAATCCCTGGCGTAATTAAAATTTGCGACAGTATAAAATTATTTTTTGTAAAATTTACTGCAGAAAAGGCAATCCCTGGTGCAATTAAAATTTCCGACAGTAGAAAATTATTTTTTGAATAATTTACTATAAAAAAGGCAATCACTGGCGTATTTAAAATTTGCGACAGTAAAAAATTATTTTTTGAAAAATTTACAGTAGAAAGGGCAATTCCTGGCGTAATTAAAATTTGCGACAGTAAAAAATTAGTTTTTGAATAATTTACTATAGAAAAGGCAATCCCTGGCGTATTTAAAATTTGCGACAGTAAAAAATTAAATTTTGAAAAATTTACTATAGAAAAGGCAATCCCTGGCGTTATCAGAATTTGCGACAGTAAAAAATTAGTTTTTGAAAAATTTACTATAGAAAAGGCAATCCCTGGCGTATTTAAAATTTGCGACAGTAAAAAATTATTTTTTGAAAAATTTACTGTAGAAAGGGCAATCCCTGGCGTATTTAAAATTTGCGACAGTAAAAAATTATTTTTTGAATAATTTACTATAGAAAAGGCAATCTCTGGCGTATTTAAAATTTGCGACAGTAAAAAATTATTTTTTGCAAAATTTACTATAGAAAAGGCAATCCCTGGCGTATTTAAAATTTGCGACAGTAAAAAATTCATTTTTGAAAAATTGACTATAGAAAAGGCAATCCCTGGCGTAATTAAAATTTGCGACAGTAAAAAATTAGTTTTTGAAAAATTTACTATAGAAAAGGCAATCCCTGGCGTATTTAAAATTTGCGACAGTATAAAATTAACTTCTGAAAAATTTACTATAATAAAGACAATCCCTGGCGTATTTAAAATTTGCGACAGAAAAAAATTATTTTTTGAATAATTTACTATAGAAAAGGCAATCTGCGACAGTAAAAAATTAGTTTTTGAAAAATTTACTATAGAAAAGGCAATCCCTGGCGTATTTAAAATTTGCGACAGTATAAAATTAAATTTTGAAAAATTTACTATAGAAAAGGCAATCCCTGGCGTAATTAAAATTTGCGACAGTAAAAAATTAGTTTTGAAAAATTTACTATAGAAAAGGCAATCCCTGGCGCAATTAAAATTTTCGACAGTAAAAAATTATTTTTTGAATAATTTACTATAGAAAAGGCAATCCCTGGCGTATTTAAAATTTACGACAGTATAAAATTAAATTTTGAAAAATTTACTATAGAAAAGGCAATCCCTGGCGCAATTAAAATTTGCGAAAGTAAAAAATTATTTTTTGCAAAATTCACTATAGAAAAGGCAATCCCTGGCGTATTTAAAATTTGCGACAGTAAAAAATTATTTTTTGAAAAATTTACTGTAGAAAGGGCAATTCCTGGCGTAATTAAAATTTGCGACAGTAAAAAATTAGTTTTTGAATAATTTACTATAGAAAAGGCAATCCCTGGCGTATTTAAAATTTGCGACAGTAAAAAATTATTTTTTGAAAAATTTACAGTAGAAAGGGCAATTCCTGGCGTAATTAAAATTTGCGACAGTAAAAAATTAGTTTTTGAATAATTTACTATATAAAAGGCAATCCCTGGCGTATTTAAAATTTGCGACAGTAAAAAATTAAATTTTGAAAAATTTACTATAGAAAAGGCAATCCCTGGCGTTATCAGAATTTGCGACAGTAAAAAATTAGTTTTTGAAAAATTTACTATAGAAAAGGCAATCCCTGGCGTATGTAAAATTTGCGACAGTAAAAAATTATTTTTTGAAAAATTTACTGTAGAAAGGGCAATCCCTGGCGTATTTAAAATTTGCGACAGTAAAAAATTATTTTTTGAATAATTTACTATAGAAAAGGCAATCTCTGGCGTATTTAAAATTTGCGACAGTAAAAAATTATTTTTTGCAAAATTTACTATAGAAAAGGCAATCCCTGGCGTATTTAAAATTTGCGACAGTAAAAAATTCATTTTTGAAAAATTGACTATAGAAAAGGCAATCCCTGGCGTAATTAAAATTTGCGACAGTAAAAAATTAGTTTTTGAAAAATTTACTATAGAAAAGGCAATCCCTGGCGTAATTAAAATTTGCGACAGTAAAAAATTATTTTTTGACAAATTTACTATAGAAAAGGCAATCCCTGGCGTATTTAAAATTTGCGACAGTAAAAAATTATTTTTCGAAAAATTTTCTATAGAAAAGGCAATCCTGGGCGCAATTAAAATTTGCGACAGTATAAAATTAAATTCTGTAAAATTTACTATAGAAAAGGCAATCCCTGGCGTAATTAAAATTTGCGACAGTATAAAATTTTTTTTTGTAAATTTTACTGCAGAAAAGGCAATCCCTGGCGCAATTAAAATTTCCGACAGTAGAAAATTATTTTTTGAATAATTTACTATAAAAAAGGCAATCACTGGCGTATTTAAAATTTGCGACAGTATAAAATTAAATTTTGAAAAATTTACTATAGAAAAGGCAATCCCTGGCGCAATTAAAATTTGCGACAGTAAAAAATTATTTTTTGAATAATTTACTATAGAAAAGGCAATCCCTGGCGTAATTAAAATTTGCGACAGTAAAAAATTTACTGCAGAAAAGGCAATCCCTGGCGCGATCAAAATTAGCGACAGTAGAAAATTATTTTTTTGAAAAATTTACTATAGAAAAGGCAATCCCTGGCGTATTTAAAATTTGCGACAGTAAAAAATTATTTTTTGTATAATTTACTATAGAAAAGGCAATCCCTGGCGCAATTAAAATTTGCGACAGTAAAAAATTATTTTTTGAATAATTTACTATAGAAAAGGCAATCCCTGGAGTATTTAAAATTTACGACAGTATAAAATTAAATTTTGAAAAATTTACTATAGAAAAGGCAATCCCTGGCGCAATTAAAATTTGCGAAAGTAAAAAATTATTTTTTGCAAAATTTACTATAGAAAAGGCAATCCCTGGCGTATTTAAAATTTGCGACAGTAAAAAATTATTTTTTGAAAAATTTACTGTAGAAAGGGCAATTCCTGGCGTAATTAAAATTTGCGACAGTAAAAAATTAGTTTTTGAATAATTTACTATAGAAAAGGCAATCCCTGGCGTATTTAAAATTTGCGACAGTAAAAAATTATTTTTTGAAAAATTTACAGTAGAAAGGGCAATTCCTGGCGTAATTAAAATTTGCGACAGTAAAAAATTAGTTTTTGAATAATTTACTATAGAAAAGGCAATCCCTGGCGTATTTAAAATTTGCGACAGTAAAAAATTAAATTTTGAAAAATTTACTATAGAAAAGGCAATCCCTGGCGTATTTAAAATTTGCGACAGTAAAAAATTATTTTTCGAAAAATTTTCTATAGAAAAGGCAATCCTGGGCGCAATTAAAATTTGCGACAGTATAAAATTAAATTTTGTAAAATTTACTATAGAAAAGGCAATCCCTGGCGTAATTAAAATTTGCGACAGTATAAAATTATTTTTTGTAAAATTTACTGCAGAAAAGGCAATCCCTGGTGCAATTAAAATTTCCGACAGTAGAAAATTATTTTTTGAATAATTTACTATAAAAAAGGCAATCACTGGCGTATTTAAAATTTGCGACAGTAAAAAATTATTTTTTGAAAAATTTACAGTAGAAAGGGCAATTCCTGGCGTAATTAAAATTTGCGACAGTAAAAAATTAGTTTTTGAATAATTTACTAAAGAAAAGGCAATCCCTGGCGTATTTAAAATTTGCGACAGTAAAAAATTAAATTTTGAAAAATTTACTATAGAAAAGGCAATCCCTGGCGTTATCAGAATTTGCGACAGTAAAAAATTAGTTTTTGAAAAATTTACTATAGAAAAGGCAATCCCTGGCGTATTTAAAATTTGCGACAGTAAAAAATTATTTTTTGAAAAATTTACTGTAGAAAGGGCAATCCCTGGCGTATTTAAAATTTGCGACAGTAAAAAATTATTTTTTGAATAATTTACTATAGAAAAGGCAATCTCTGGCGTATTTAAAATTTGCGACAGTAAAAAATTATTTTTTGCAAAATTTACTATAGAAAAGGCAATCCCTGGCGTATTTAAAATTTGCGACAGTAAAAAATTCATTTTTGAAAAATTGACTATAGAAAAGGCAATCCCTGGCGTAATTAAAATTTGCGACAGTAAAAAATTAGTTTTTGAAAAATTTACTATAGAAAAGGCAATCCCTGGCGTATTTAAAATTTGCGACAGTATAAAATTAACTTTTGAAAAATTTACTATAATAAAGACAATCCCTGGCGTATTTAAAATTTGCGACAGAAAAAAATTATTTTTTGAATAATTTACTATAGAAAAGGCAATCCCTGGCGTATTTAAAATATGCGACAGTAAAAAATTATTTTTTGAATAATTTACTATAGAAAAGGCAATCCCTGGCGTAATTAAAATTTGCGACAGTAAAAAATTAATTTTTGAATAATTTACTATAGAAAAGGCAATCCCTGGCGTAATTAAAATTTGCCACAGTAAAAAATTAATTTTTGAAAAATTTACTATAGAAAAGGCAATCCCTGGCGTATTTCAAATTTGCGACAGAAAAAAATTAACTTTTGAAAAATTTACTATAATAAAGACAATCCCTGGCGTATTTAAAATTTGCGACAGAAAAAAATTGTTTTTTGAATAATTTACTATAGAAAAGGCAATCCCTGGCGTATTTAAAATATGCGACAGTAAAAAATTATTTTTTGAATAATTTACTATAGAAAAGGCAATCCCTGGCGTAATTAAAATTTGCGACAGTAAAAAATTAATTTTTGAATAATTTACTATAGGAAAGGCAATCCCTGGCGTAATTAAAATTTGCCACAGTATAAAATTAATTTTTGAAAAATTTACTATAGAAGAGGCAATCCCTGGCGTATTTCAAATTTGCGACAGAAAAAAATTATTTTTTGAATAATTTACTATGGAAAAGGCAATCCCTGGCGTATTTAAAATATGCGACAGTAAAAAAATATTTTTTGAATAATTTACTATAGGAAAGGCAATCCCTGGCGTAATTAAAATTTGCGACAGTAAAAAATTAATTTTTGAATAATTTACTATAGAAAAGGTAATCCCTGGCGTAATTAAAATTTGCGACAGTAAAAAATTATTTTTTCCAGAATCTACTATAGAAAAGGCAATCCCTGGCGTAATTAAAATTTGCGAGAGTAAAAAATTATTTTTTGAATAATTTACTATAGAAAAGGCAATCCCTGGCGTAACTAAAATTTGCTACAGAAAAAATTTATTTTTTGAATAATTTACTATAGAAAAGGCAATCCCTGGCGTAATTAAAATTTGCGACAGTAAAAAATTATTTTTTGAATAATTTACTATATAAAAGTCAATCCCTGGCGTAATTAAAATTTGCGACAGTAAAAAATTATTTTTGAATAATTTACTATAGAAAAAGCAATCCCTGGCGTAATTAAAATTTGCGACAGAAAAAAATTATTTTTTGAATAATTTACTATAGAAAAGACAATCCCTGGCGTAATTAAAATTTGCGACAGTAAAATATTAATTTTTGAAAAATTTACTATAGAATAGGCAATCCCTGGCGTATTTAAAATTTGCGACAGTAAAAAATTAATTTTTGAAAAATTTACTATAGAAAAGGCAATCCCTGGCGTATTTAAAATTTGCGACAGAAAAAAATTATTTTTTGAATAATTTACTATAGAAAAGGCAATCCCTGGCGTATTTAAAATATGCGACAGTAAAAAATTATTTTTTGAATAATTTAATATAGAAAAGGCAATCCCTGGCGTAATTAAAATTTGCGACAGTAAAAAAATTATTTTTTGAATAATTTACTATAGAAAAGGCAATCCCTGGCGTAATTAAAATTTGCGACAGTAAAAAATTTATTTTTTTGAAAAATTTACTATAGAAAAGGCTATCCCTGGCGTATTTAAAATTTGCGATAGTAAAAAATTATTTTTGGCAAAATTTACTATAGAAAAGGCAATCCCTGGCGTAATTAAAATTTGCGACAGTAAAAAATTATTTTTTGCAAAATTTACTATCGAAAAGGCAATCCCTTGCGTAATTAAAATTTGCGACGTTAAAAAATTAATTTTTGAATAATTTGCTTTAGAAAAGGCAATCCCTGGCGTATTTAAAATTTGCGACAGTAAAAAATTAATTTTTGAAAAATTTACTATAGAAAAGGCAATCCCTGGCGTATTTAAAATTTGCTACAGAAAAAAATTATTTTTTGAATAATTTACTATAGAAAAGGCAATCCCTGGCGTATTTAAAATATGCGACAGTAAAAAATTATTTTTTGAATAATTTAATATAGAAAAGGCAATCCCTGGCGTAGTTAAAATTTGCGACAGTAAAAAAATTATTTTTTGAATAATTTACTATAGAAAAGGCAATCCCTGGCGTAATTAAAATTTGCGACAGTAAAAAATTTATTTTTTTGAAAAATTTACTATAGAAAAGGCTATCCCTGGCGTATTTAAAATTTGCGACAGTAAAAAATTATTTTTGGCAAAATTTACTATAGAAAAGGCAATCCCTGGCGTAATTAAAATTTGCGACAGTAAAAAATTATTTTTTGCAAAATTTACTATCGAAAAGGCAATCCCTTGCGTAATTAAAATTTGCAACGTTAAAAAATTAATTTTTGAATAATTTACTTTAGAAAAGGCAATCCCTGGCGTATTTAAAATTTGCGACAGTAAAAAATTAATTTTTGAAAAATTTACTATAGAAAAGGCAATCCCTGGCGTATTTAAAATTTGCGACAGAAAAAAATTATTTTTTGAATAATTTACTATAGAAAAGGCAATCCCTGGCGTATTTAAAATATGCGACAGTAAAAAATTATTTTTTGAATAATTTAATATAGAAAAGGCAATCCCTGGCGTAATTAAAATTTGCGACAGTAAAAAAATTATTTTTTGAATAATTTACTATAGAAAAGGCAATCCCTGGCGTAATTAAAATTTGCGACAGTAAAAAATTTATTTTTTTGAAAAATTTACTATAGAAAAGGCTATCCCTGGCGTATTTAAAATTTGCGACAGTAAAAAATTATTTTTGGCAAAATTTACTATAGAAAAGGCAATCCCTGGCGTAATTAAAATTTGCGACAGTAAAAAATTATTTTTTGCAAAATTTACTATCGAAAAGGCAATCCCTGGCGTAATTAACATTTGCGACGTTAAAAAATTAATTTTTGAATAATTTACTTTAGAAAAGGCAATCCCTGGCGTAATTAAAATTTGCGACAGTAAAAAATTAATTTTTGAAAAATTTACTATAGAAAAGGCAATCCCTGGCGTATTTAAAATTCGCGACAGTAAAAAATTATTTTTTGAATAATTTACTTTAGAAAAGGCAATCCCTGGCGTAATTAAAATTTGCGACAGTAAAAAATTAATTTTTGAAAAATTTACTAAAGAAAAGGCAATCCCTGGCGTATTTAAAATTTGCGACAGTAAAAAATTATTTTTTGAATAATTTACTATAGAAAAGGCAATCCCTGGCGTATTTAAAATTTGCGACAGTAAAAAATTATTTTTTGAAAAATTTACTATAGAAAAGGCAATCCCTGGCGTAATTAAAATTTGCGACAGTAAAAAACTATTTTTTGAAAAATTTACTATAGAAAAGGCAATCCCTGGCGTAATTAAAATTTGCGACAATAAAAAATTTGTTTTTTTATAATTTACTATAGAAAAGGCAATCCCTGGTGTATTTAAAATTTGCGACAGTATAAAATTAACTTTTGAAAAATTTACTATAATAAAGACAATCCCTGGCGTATTTAAAATTTGCGACAGAAAAAAATTGTTTTTGAATAATTTACTATAGAAAAGGCAATCCCTGGCGTATTTAAAATATGCGACAGTAAAAAATTATTTTTTGAATAATTTACTATAGAAAAGGCTATCCCTGGCGTAATTAAAATTTGCGACAGTAAAAAATTAATTTTTGAATAATTTACTATAGGAAAGGCAATCCCTGGCGTAATTAAAATTTGCCACAGTATAAAATTAATTTTTGAAAAATTTACTATAGAAGAGGCAATCCCTGGCGTATTTCAAATTTGCGACAGAAAAAAATTATTTTTTGAATAATTTACTATAGAAAAGGCAATCCCTGGCGTATTTAAAATATGCGACAGTAAAAAATTATTTTTTGAATAATTTAATATAGAAAAGGCAATCCCTGGCGTATTTAAAATTTGCGACAGTAAAAAATTATTTTTGGCAAAATTTACTATAGAAAAGGCAATCCCTGGCGTAATTAAAATTTGCGACAGTAAAAAATTATTTTTTGCAAAATTTACTATCGAAAAGGTAATCCCTGGCGTAATTAAAATTTGCGACGTTAAAAAATTAATTTTTGAATAATTTACTTTGGAAAAGGCAATCCCTGGCGTAATTAAAATTTGCGACAGTAAAAAATTAATTTTTGAAAAATTTACTATAGAAAAGGCAATCCCTGGCGTATTTAAAATTTGCGACAGTAAAAAATTATTTTTTGAATAATTTACTTTAGAAAAGGCAATCCCTGGCGTAATTAAAATTTGCGACAGTAAAAAATTATTTTTTGAATAATTTACTTTAGAAAAGGCAATCCCTGGCGTAATTAAAATTTGCGACAGTAAAAAAATTATTTTTTGAATAATTTACTATAGAAAAGGCAATCCCTGGCGTAATTAAAATTTGCGACAGTAAAAAATTTATTTTTTTGAAAAATTTACTATAGAAAAGGCTATCCCTGGCGTATTTAAAATTTGCGACAGTAAAAAATTATTTTTGGCAAAATTTACTATAGAAAAGGCAATCCCTGGCGTAATTGAAATTTGCGACAGTAAAAAATTATTTTTTGCAAAATTTACTATCGAAAAGGCAATCCCTGGCGTAATTAAAATTTGCGACGTTAAAAAATTAATTTTTGAATAACTTACTTTAGAAAAGGCAATCCCTGGCGTAATTAAAATTTGCGACAGTAAAAAATTAATTTTTGAAAAATTTACTATAGAAAAGGCAATCCCTGGCGTATTTAAAATTTGCGACAGTAAAAAATTATTTTTTGAATAGTTTACTTTAGAAAAGGCAATCCCTGGCGTAATTAAAATTTGCGACAGTATGAAATTAACTTTTGAAAAATTTACTATAATAAAGACAATCCCTGGCGTATTTAAAATTTGCGACAGAAAAAAATTGTTTTTTGAATAATTTACTATAGAAAAGGCAATCCCTGGCGTATTTAAAATATGCGACAGTAAAAAATTATTTTTTGAATAATTTACTATAGAAAAGGCAATCCCTGGCGTAATTAAAATTTGCGACAATAAAAAATTAATTTTTGAAAAATTTACTATAGAAAAGGCAATTCCTGGCGTATTTAAAATTTGCGACAGTAAAAAATTATTTTTTGAATAATTTACTATAGAAAAGGCAATCCCTGGCGTAATTAAAATTTGCGACAGTAAAAAATTATTGTTTGAATAATTTACTATAGAAAAGGCAATCCCTGGCGTGTTTAAAATTTGCGACAGAAAAAAATTATTTTTTGAAAAATTTACTATAGAAAAGGCAATCCCTGGCGTATTTAAAATTTACGACAGTAAAAAATTAATTTTTGAAAAATTTACTACAGAAAAGGCAATCCCTGGCGTATTTAAAATTTGCGACAGTAAAAAATTATTGTTTAAATAATTTACTATAGAAAAGGCAATCCCTGGCGTATTTAAAATTTGCGACAGAAAAAAATTATTTTTTGAAAAATTTTCTATAGAAAAGGCAATCCCTGGCGTATTTAAAATTTACGACAGTAAAAAATTAATTTTTGAAAAATTTACTACAGAAAAGGCAATCCCTGGCGTATTTAAAATTTGCGACAGTAAAAAATTATTTTTTGAATAATTTACTATAGAAAAGGCAATCCCTGGCGTAATTAAAACTTGCGACAGTAAAAAATTACTTTTTGCAAAATTTACTATAGAAAAGGCAATACCTGGCGTAATTAAAACTTGCGACAGTAAAAAATTATTTTTTGCAAAATCTACTATAGAAAAGGCAATCCCTGGCGTAATTAAAATTTGCGAGAGTAAAAAAGTATTTTTTGAATAATTTACTATAGAAAAGGCAATCCCTGGCGTAACTAAAATTTGCTACAGAAAAAAATTATTTTTTGAATAATTTACTATAGAAAAGGCAATCCCTGGCGTAATTAAAATTTGCGACAGTAAAACATTATTTTTTGAATAATTTACTATATAAAAGTCAATCCCTGGCGTAATTAAAATTTGCGACAGTAAAAAATTATTTTTGAATAATTTACTATAGAAAAGGCAATCCCTGGCGTAATTAAAATTTGCGACAGAAAAAAATTATTTTTTGAATAATTTACTATAGAAAAGACAATCCCTGGCGTAATTAAAATTTGCGACAGTAAAAAATTAATTTTTGAAAAATTTACTATAGAAAAGGCAATCCCTGGCGTATTTAAAATTTGTGACAGTAAAAAATTAATTTTTGAAAGATTTACTATAGAAAAGGCAATCCCTGGCGTATTTAAAATTTGCGACAGAAAAAAATTATTTTTTGAATAATTTACTATAGAAAAGGCAATCCCTGGCGTATTTAAAATAATGCGACAGTAAAAAATTATTTTTTGAATAATTTAATATAGAAAAGGCAATCCCTGGCGTAATTAAAATTTGCGACAGTAAAAAAATTATTTTTTGAATAATTTACTATAGAAAAGGCAATCCCTGGCGTAATTAAAATTTGCGACAGTAAAAAATTTATTTTTTTGAAAAATTTACTATAGAAAAGGCTATCCCTGGCGTATTTAAAATTTGCCACAGTAAAAAATTATTTTTGGAAAAATTTACTATAGAAAAGGCAATCCCTGGCGTAATTAAAATTTGCGACGTTAAAAAATTAATTTTTGAATAATTTACTTTAGAAAAGGCAATCCCTGGCGTAATTAAAATTTTCGACAGTAAAAAATTAATTTTTGAAAAATTTACTATAGAAAAGGCAATCCCTGGCGTATTTAAAATTTGCGACAATAAAAAATTATTTTTTGAATAATTTACTATAGAAAAGGCAATCCCTGGCGTATTTAAAATTTGCGACAGTAAAAAATTAATTTTTGAAAATTTAACTATAGAAAAGGCAATCCTTTTCGTAATTAAAATTTGCGACAGAAGAAAAATTATTTTTTGAATAATTTACTATAGAAAAGGCAATCCCTGGCGTAATTAAAATTTGCGACAGTAAAAAATTATTTTTTGCAAAATTTACTATCGAAAAGGCAATCCCTGGCGTAATTAAAATTTGCGACGTTAAAAAATTAATTTT
>CAWVNZ010001689.1:5000-7500 GCA_963930735.1 Dioctria linearis | reverse complement strand
TTTTTCTCAAATTTTTTTTTTCTCAAATTTTTTTTTTTTTTTTTTTTTTTTCAAATTTTTTTTCTTAAATTTTTTTTTTTTTTTCTCAATTTTCTAATTTTTTTTTTTTTTTCAATTTTTTTTTCTCAAATTTTTTTTCTTAAATTTTTTTTTTTTTTTTTCTCAAATTTTTTTTTTTTGCTAATTCAGATATTTTTTTTCTCAATTTTTTTTTTCTAAATTTTTTTTTTTTTTTTTTTTTCTCAAATTTTTTTTTTTTTTTTTTTTTTTCTCACATTTTTTTTTTTTTTCTCAAATTTTTTTTTTTCTCAAATTTTTTTTTTTTTTTGCTAATTCAGATTTTTTTTTTCTCAAATTTTTTTTTTTTTTTTTTTCAAATTTTTTTTTCTCAAATTTTTTTTTTTTTTTTTTCTCAATTTTCTAATTTTTTTTTTTTTCTCAATTTTTTTTTTTTTTTTTTTTTCTCAAATTTTTTTTTTTCTCAAATTTTTTTTTTTTTTTTTTTTTTCAAATTTTTCTTCTTAAATTTTTTTTTTTTTCTCAAATTTTTTTTCTCAATTTTTTTTTTTTCTCAATTTTCTAATTTTTTTTTTTTTTTCTCAAATTTTTTTTTTTCAATTTTTTTTTCTCAAATTTTTTTTTTTTTTTTTCTCAAATTTTTTTTTTTGCTAATTCAGATTTTTTTTTTCTCAATTTTTTTTTTCTCAAATTTTTTTTTTTTTTTTTTTTTTTTTTTTTCAAATTTTTTTTCTTAAATTTTTTTTTTTTTTTCTCAAATTTTTTTTCTCAATTTTTTCTCAATTTTTTTTTTTTTTCTCAATTTTCTAAATTTTTTTTTTTTCACAAATTTTTTTTCTCAATTTTTTTTTTTCAAATTTTTTTTCTCACATTTTTTTTTTTTTTTTTTTTCTCAAATTTTTTTTTTGCTAATTCAGATTTTTTTTTTTCTCAAAAAATTTTTTTTTTCTCAAATTTTTTTTTTTTTTTTTCTCAAATTTTTTTCTCAAATTTTTTTTTTCTCAAATTTTTTTTCTCAAATTTTTTTTTTTTTTTTTTTTTTCTCAAAATTTTTTTTTTTTTTCTCAAATTTTTTTTTTCTGATTTTTTTTTTTTTTCTCAAATTTTTTTTTTTTTTTTCTCAAATTTTTTTTCTCAAATTTTTTATTTTTTTTTTTTTTTTTTTTTTTTTTCAAATTTTTTTTTTCTCAATTTTTTTTTTTTTCTCAAATTTTTTTTTTTTTTTTTTCTCAAATTTTTTTTTTTTTTGCTAATTCAGATTTTTTTTTTTTTTTTTTCTCAAATTTTTTTTTTCTCAATTTTTTTTTTTTTTTTCTCAAATTTTTTTTTCTCAAATTTTTTTTTTTCAATTTTTTTTTTCTCAAATTTTTTTTCTTAAATTTTTTTTTTTTTCTCAAATTTTTTTTCTCAATTTTTTTTTTTTTTTTTTTTTCTCAAATTTTTTTTTCTCAAATTTTTTTTTTTTTTTCTCAAATTTTTTTTTTTTTTTCTCAAATTTTTTTTTTCTCAATTTTTTTTTTTTTTTCTCAAAATTTTTTCCTCAAATTTTTTTTTTCTCAACTCTTTTTTTTTTTTTCTCAAAATTTTTTTTTTTTCTCAAATTTTTTTTCTCAATTTTTTTTTTTCTCAAATTTTTTTTCTCAATTTTTTTTTTTTTTTTTTTTTTTTTTTTTTTTTTTTTTTTTTTTTTTTTTTTTTTTTTTTCAAATTTTTTTTTCTCAATTTTTTTTTCCCAAATTTTTTTTTCTCAAATTTTTTTTCTCAAATTTTTTTTTTTTTTTTTTTTTCACAAATTTTTTTTTTTTTTTTTTTGCTAATTCAGATTTTTTTTTTCTCAAAAATTTTTTTCTCAAATTTTTTTTTTTTTTTTTTTTTTTTCTCAAAAATTTTTTTTCTTAAATTTTTTTTTTTTTTTCTCAAATTTTTTTTTTGCTAATTCAGATTTTTTTTTTTTTTCTCAATTTTTATTTTTTTTTTTTCTCAATTTTTTTTTTCTCAAATTTTTTTTTTTTTTTCTCAAATTTTTTTTTTCTCAATTTTTTTTTTTTTTTTTTCAAATTTTTTTTTTTGCTAATTCAGATTTTTTTTTTTCTCAATTTTTTTTTTTTTTTCTCAAATTTTTTTTCTCAATTTTTTCTCAATTTTTTTTTTTTTTCTCAATTTTCTAAATTTTTTTTTTTTTCACAAATTTTTTTTCTCAATTTTTTTTTTTTCAAATTTTTTTTCTCAAATTTTTTTTTTTTTTTTTTCTCAAATTTTTTTTTTGCTAATTCAGATTTTTTTTTTTTCTCAAAAAATTTTTTTTTTCTCAAATTTTTTTTTTTTTTTTCTCAAATTGTTTTTTTTCTCAGATTTTTTTTTTTTTTTTCTCAAATTTTTTTTTTTTTTTCTCAAATTTTTTTTCTCAAATTTTTTTTTTTTTTTTTTTTTTTTTTTTTTTTTTTCAAATTTTTTTTTTCTCAATTTTTTTTTTTTTTCTCAA
>CAWVNZ010001689.1:0-2500 GCA_963930735.1 Dioctria linearis | reverse complement strand
ATTTTTTTTTTTTTTCTCAAATTTTTTTTCTCAAATTTTTTTTTTTTTTTCTCAATTTTCTAATTTTTTTTTCTCAAATTTTTTTTCTCATTTTTTTTTTTCTCAAATTTTTTTTTTCTCAAATTTTTTTTCTCAATTTTTTTTTTTTTTTTCAAATTTTTTTTTTTTTCTCAAATTTTTTTTTTTTTTTTCTCAAATTTTTTTTCTCAATTTTTTTTTTTCTCAAATTTTTTTTTTTCAATTTTTTTTTTTCTCAAATTTTTTTTCTTAAATTTTTTTTTTTCTCAAATTTTTTTTTTTTTTTTCTCAAATTTTTTTTCTCAAATTTTTTTTTTGCTAATTCAGATTTTTTTTTTTTCTCAAAAAAATTTTTTTTTCTCAAATTTTTTTTTTTTTTTTTTTTTCTCAAATTTTTTTTTTTTTTTTTTTTTCTCAAATTTTTTTTTTTCTCAAATTTTTTTTCTCAATTTTTTTTTTTCTCAAATTTTTTTTTTCTCAATTTTCTAATTTTTTTTTTTTTTCTCAATTTTTTTTTCTCAAATTTTTTTTTTCTCAAATTTTTTTTTTTTTTTTTTTTTTTCTCAAAAATTTTTTTTTTTCTCAAATTTTTTTTCTCAATTTTTTTTTTTCTCAAATTTTTTTTCTCAAATTTTTTTTTTCTCAAATTTTTTTTTTTTTTTTTTTTTTTTTTTTTCAAATTTTTTTTCTTAATTTTTTTTTTTTTTCTCAATTTTCTAATTTTTTTTTTTTTTTCAATTTTTTTTTCTCAAATTTTTTTTCTTAAATTTTTTTTTTTTTTTTTCTCAAATTTTTTTTTTTTGCTAATTCAGATATTTTTTTTCTCAATTTTTTTTTTCTAAATTTTTTTTTTTTTTTTTTTTTTCTCAAATTTTTTTTTTTTTTTTTTTTTCTCAAATTTTTTTTTTTTTTCTCAAATTTTTTTTTTTTCTCAAATTTTTTTTTTTTTTTGCTAATTCAGATTTTTTTTTTCTCAAATTTTTTTTTTTTTTTTTCAAATTTTTTTTTCTCAAATTTTTTTTTTTTTTTTCTCAATTTTCTAATTTTTTTTTTTTTCTCAATTTTTTTTTTTTTTTTTTTTCTCAAATTTTTTTTTTCTCAAATTTTTTTTTTTTTTTTTTTTTTTTCAAATTTTTCTTAAATTTTTTTTTTTTTTCTCAAATTTTTTTTCTCAATTTTTTCTCAATTTTTTTTTTTTTCTCAATTTTCTAAATTTTTTTTTTTTCACAAATTTTTTTTCTCAATTTTTTTTTTTTCAAATTTTTTTTCTCACATTTTTTTTTTTTTTTTTTTTCTCAAATTTTTTTTTTGCTAATTCAGATTTTTTTTTTTCTCAAAAAATTTTTTTTTTCTCAAATTTTTTTTTTTTTTTTTTCTCAAATTTTTTTTCTCAATTTTTTTTTTTTTTTTTTCTCAAATTTTTTTTCTCAAATTTTTTTTTTTTTTTTTTTTTTCTCAAAATTTTTTTTTTTTTTTTTTCTCAAATTTTTTTTTTTTCTGATTTTTTTTTTTTTTCTCAATTTTTTTTTTTTTTTTTTCTCAAATTTTTTTTCTCAAATTTTTTTTTTTTTTTTTTTTTTTTTTTTTTTTTTTCAAATTTTTTTTTTCTCAATTTTTTTTTTTTTTTCTCAAATTTTTTTTCTCAAATTTTTTTTTTTTGTCTCAAATTTTTTTTTTTTTTTGCTAATTCAGATTTTTTTTTCTCAAATTTTTTTTTTCTCAATTTTTTTTTTTTTTTTTCTCAAATTTTTTTTTTCTCAAATTTTTTTTTTTTCTCAAATTTTTTTTCTTAAATTTTTTTTTTTTTTTTCAAATTTTTTTTCTCAATTTTTTTTTTTTTTTTTTTTTTCTCAAATTTTTTTTTTTTTTTTTTTTTGCCAATTCAGATTTTTTTTTTTCTCAAATTTTTTTTTCTCAAATTTTTTTTTTTTTTTTCTCAAATTTTTTTTTTTTTTTTCTCAAATTTTTTTTTTCTCAATTTTTTTTTTTTTTTTTCTCAAAATTTTTTTCTCAAATTTTTTTTTCTCAACTTTTTTTTTTTTTTTCTCAAAATTTTTTTTTTTTCTCAATTTTTTTTCCCAAATTTTTTTTTTCTCAAATTTTTTTTCTCAAATTTTTTTTTTTTTTTTTTTTCACAATTTTTTTTTTTTTTTTTTTTTTTTCTCAAAATTTTTTTTTTTTTTTCTCAAATTGTTTTTTTTCTCAGATTTTTTTTTTTTTTCTCAAATTTTTTTTTTTTTTTCTCAAATTTTTTTTCTCAATTTTTTTTTTTTTTTTTTTTTTTTTTTTTTTTTTTTTTTTTCAAATTTTTTTTTTCTCAATTTTTTTTTTTTTTTTTTCTCAAATTTTTTTTTTTTTTTTGCTAATTCAGATTTTTTTTTTTCTCAAAAATTTTTTTTTCTCAAATTTTTTTTTTTTTTTTTTTTCTCAATATTTTTTTTTTTTTTCTCAATTTTTTTTTTTTTTTCTCAAATTTTTTTTT
>CAWVNZ010001688.1:0-67661 GCA_963930735.1 Dioctria linearis | reverse complement strand
TGCCTTTTCTATAGTAAATTTTGCAAAAAATAATTTTTTACTGTTGCAAATTTAATTGCGCCAGGGATTGCCTTTTCTATAGTAAATTGTTCAAAAAATAATTTTATACTGTCGCAAATTTTAATTACGCCAGGGATTGCCTTGTCTATAGTAAATTATTCAAAAAATAATTTTATACTTGTCGCAAATTTTAAGTGCGCCAGGGATTGCCTTTTCTATAGTAAATTATTCAAAAAATAATTTTCAACTGTCGCAAATTTCAAATCCGCCAGGAATTGCCTTTTCTATAGTAAATTATTCAAAAAATAATTTTCTACTGTCGCAAATTTTTAATTACGCCAGGGATTGCCTTTTCTGTAGTAAATTATTCAAAAAATAATTTTTTACTATCGCAAATTTTAATTACGCCAGGGATTGCCTTTCCTATAGTAAATTATTCAAAAAATAATTTTTTACTGTCGCAAATTTCAAATCCGCTAGGGATTGCCTTTTCTATAGTAAATTATTCAAAAAATAATTTTTTACTATCGCAAATTTTAATTACGCCAGGGATTGCCTTTTATATAGTAAATTATTCAAAAAATAATTTTCAACTGTCGCAAATTTTAATTACGCCAGGGATTGCCTTTTCTATAGTAAATTTCTCACAAATTAATTTCTTACTGTCGCAAATTTTAATTACGCCAGGGATTGCCTTTTCTATAGTAAATTATTCAAAAAATAATTTTATACTGTCGCAAATTTTAATTACGCCAGGGATTGCCTTTTCTATAGTAAATTATTCAAAAAATAATTTTTTACTGTCGCAAATTTTAATTACGCCAGGGATTGCCTTTTCTATAGTAAATTATTCAAAAAATAATTTTCAACTGTCGCAAATTTTAATTACGCCAGGGATTGCCTTTTCTATAGTAAATTATTCAAAAAATAATTTTCAACTGTCGCAAATTTTAATTACGCCAGGGATTGCCTTTTCTATAGTAAATTATTCAAAAAATAATTTTTTACTGTCGCAAATTTTAATTACGCCAGGGATTGCCTTTTCTATAGTAAATTATTCAAAAAATAATTTTGTACTGTCGCAAATTTTAATTACGCCAGGGATTGCCTTTTCTATAGTAAATTATTCAAAAAATAATTTTCAACTGTCGCAAATTTTAATTGCGCCAGGGATTGCCTTTTCTATAGTAAATTATTCAAAAAATAATTTTTTACTGTCGCAAATTTCAAATCCGCCAGGGATTGCCTTTTCTATAATAAATTATTCAAAAAATAATTTTTTACTGTCGCAAATTTTAATTGCGCCAGGATTGTCTTTTCTATAGTAAATTATTCAAAAAATAATTTTATACTATCGCAAATTTTAATTACGCCAGGGATTGCCTTTTCTATAGTAAATTATTCAAAAAATAATTTTCAACTGTCGCAAATTTCAAATCCGCCAGGGATTGCCTTTTCTATAGTAAATTATTCAAAAAATAATTTTTACTGTCGCAAATTTCAAATCCGCTAGGGATTGCCTTTCTATAGTAAATTATTCAAAAAATAATTTTTTACTATCGCAAATTTTAATTACGCCAGGGATTGCCTTTTATATAGTAAATTATTCAAAAAATAATTTTCAACTGTCGCAAATTTTAATTACGCCAGGGATTGCCTTTTCTATAGTAAATTTCTCACAAATTAATTTCTTACTGTCGCAAATTTTAATTACGCCAGGGATTGCCTTTTCTATAGTAAATTATTCAAAAAATAATTTTATACTGTCGCAAATTTTAATTACGCCAGGGATTGCCTTTTCTATAGTAAATTATTCAAAAAATAATTTTTTACTGTCGCAAATTTTAATTACGCCAGGGATTGCCTTTTCTATAGTAAATTATTCAAAAAATAATTTTCCACTGTCGCAAATTTTAATTACGCCAGGGATTGCCTTTTCTATAGTAAATTATTCAAAAAATAATTTTCAACTGTCGCAAATTTTAATTACGCCAGGGATTGCCTTTTCTATAGTAAATTATTCAAAAAATAATTTTTTACTGTCGCAAATTTTAATTACGCCAGGGATTGCCTTTTCTATAGTAAATTATTCAAAAAATAATTTTTTTACTGTCGCAAATTTTAATTACGCCAGGGATTGCCTTTTCTATAGTAAATTATTCAAAAAATAATTTTCAACTGTCGCAAATTTTAATTGCGCCAGGGATTGCCTTTTCTATAGTAAATTATTCAAAAAATAATTTTTTACTGTCGCAAATTTCAAATCCGCCAGGGATTGCCTTTTCTATAATAAATTATTCAAAAAATAATTTTTTACTGTCGCAAATTTTAATTGCGCCAGGGATTGCCTTTTCTATAGTAAATTATTCAAAAAATAATTTTATACTATCGCAAATTTTAATTACGCCAGGGATTGCCTTTTCTATAGTAAATTATTCAAAAAATAATTTTCAACTGTCGCAAATTTCAAATCCGCCAGGGATTGCCTTTTCTATAGTAAATTATTCAAAATATTAATTTTTTACTGTCGCAAATTTCAAATCCGCCAGGGATTGCCTTTTCTATAGTAAATTATTCAAAAAATAATTTTCTACTGTCGCAAATTTTAATTACGTCAGGGATTGCCTTTTCTATAGTAAATTTTGCAAAAAAATAATTTTCTACTGTCACAAATTTTAATTACCCCAGGGATTGCCTTTTCTATAGTAAATTATTCAAAAAAGAATTTTCTACTGTCGCAAATTTTAACTACGCCAGGGATTGCCTTTTCTATAGTAAATTATTCAAAAAATAATTTTTTACTATCGCAAATTTTAATTACGCCAGGGATTGATTGCCTTTTCTATAGTAAATTATTCAAAAAATAATTTTTTACTGTCGCAAATTTTAATTATGCCAGGGATTGCCTTTTCTATAGTAAATTATTCAAAAAATAATTTTTTACTGTCGCAAATTTTAAATATCCCAGGGATTGCCTTTTCTATATTAAATTATTCAAAAAATAATTTTCTACTGTCGCAAATTTTAATTACGCCAGGGATTGCCTTTTCTGTAGTAAATTATTAAAAATTAATTTTTTACTATCGCAAATTTTAATTACGCCAGGGATTGCCTTTTCTATAGTAAATTATTCAAAAAATAATTTTTTACTGTCGCAAATTTCAAATCAGCCAGGGATTGCCTTTTCTATAGTAAATTATTCAAAAAATAATTTTTTACTATCGCAAATTTTAATTGCGCCAGGGATTGCCTTTTCTATAGTAAATTATTCAAAAAATAATTTTTTACTATCGCAAATTTTAATTACGCCAGGGATTGCCTTTTCTATAGTAAATTATTCAAAAAATAATTTTCAACTGTCGCAAATTTCAAATCCGCCAGGGACTGCCTTTTCTATAGTAATTTATTCAAAATATTAATTTTTTACTGTCGCAAATTTCAAATCCGCCAGGGATTGCCTTTTCTATTATAGTAAATTATTCAAAAAATAATTTTCTACTGTCGCAAATTTTAATTACGCCAGGGATTGCCTTTTCTATAGTAAATTATTCTAAAAATAATTTTTTACTGTCGCAAATTTTAATTACGCCAGGGATTGCCTTTTCTATAGTAAATTATTCAAAAAATAATTTTTTACTGTCGCAAATTTTAAATATCCCAGGGATTGCCTTTTCTATATTAAATTATTCAAAAAATAATTTTCTACTGTCGCAAATTTTAATTACGCCAGGGATTGCCTTTTCTGTAGTAAATTATTCAAAAAATAATTTTTTACTATCGCAAATTTTAATTACGCCAGGGATTGCCTTTTCTATAGTAAATTATTCAAAAAATAATTTTTTACTGTCGCAAATTTCAAATCCGCCAGGGATTGCCTTTTCTATAGTAAATTATTCAAAAAATAATTTTTTACTATCGCAAATTTTAATTGCGCCAGGGATTGCCTTTTCTATAGTAAATTATTCAAAAAATAACTTTTTACTATCGCAAATTTTAATTACGCCAGGGATTGCCTTTTCTATAGTAAATTATTCAAAAAATAATTTTCAACTGTCGCAAATTTCAAATCCGCCAGGGACTGCCTTTTCTATAGTAATTTATTCAAAATATTAATTTTTTACTGTCGCAAATTTCAAATCCGCCAGGGATTGCCTTTTCTATAGTAAATTATTCAAAAAATAATTTTCTACTGTCGCAAATTTTAATTACGCCAGGGATTGCCTTTTCTATAGTAAATTATTCAAAAAATAATTTTTTACTGTCGCAAATTTTAATTACGCCAGGGATTGCCTTTTCTATAGTAAATTATTAAAAAAATAATTTTCAAATGTCGCAAATTTTAAATATCCCAGGGATTGCCTTTTCTATAGTAAATTATTCAAAAAATAATTTTCTACTGTCGCAAATTTTAATTACGCCAGGGATTGCCTTTTCTGTAGTAAATTATTCAAAAAATAATTTTTTACTATCGCAAATTTTAATTACGCCAGGGATTGCCTTTTCTATAGTAAATTATTCAAAAAATAATTTTTTACTGTCGCAAATTTCAAATCCGCCAGGGATTGCCTTTTCTATAGTAAATTATTCAAAAAATAATTTTTTACTATCGCAAATTTTAATTACGCCAGGGATTGCCTTTTCTATAGTAAATTATTCAAAAAATAATTTTCAACTGTCGCAAATTTTAATTACGCCAGGGATTGCCTTTTCTATAGTAAATTTCTCACAAATTAATTTCTTACTGTCGCAAATTTTAATTACGTCAGGGATTGCCTTTTCTATAGTAAATTATTCAAAAAATAATTTTATACTGTCGCAAATTTTAATTACGCCAGGGATTGCCTTTTCTATAGTAAATTATTCAAAAAATAATTTTTTACTGTCGCAAATTTTAATTACGCCAGGGATTGCCTTTTCTATAGTAAATTATTCAAAAAATAATTTTCTACTGTCGCAAATTTTAATTGCGCCAGGGATTGCCTTTTCTATAGTAAATTATTCAAAAAATAATTTTCTACTGTCGCAAATTTTAATTACGCCAGGGATTGCCTTTTCTATAGTAAATTATTCAAAAAATAATTTTTTACTGTCGCAAATTTTAATTACGCCAGGGATTGCCTTTTCTATAGTAAATTATTCAAAAAATAATTTTTTACTGTCGCAAATTTTAAATATCCCAGGGATTGCCTTTTCTATAGTAAATTATTCAAAAAATAATTTTCTACTGTCGCAAATTTTAATTACGCCAGGGATTGCCTTTTCTGTAGTAAATTATTCAAAAAATAATTTTTTACTATCGCAAATTTTAATTACGCCAGGGATTGCCTTTTCTATAGTATATTATTCAAAGAATAATTTTTTACTGTCGCAAATTTCAAATCCGCCAGGGATTGCCTTTTCTATAGTAAATTATTCAAAAAATAATTTTTTACTGTCGCAAATTTTAATTGCGCCAGGGATTGCCTTTTCTATAGTAAATTATTCAAAAAATAATTTTTTACTATCGCAAATTTTAATTACGCCAGGGATTGCCTTTTATATAGTAAATTATTCAAAAAATAATTTTCAACTGTCGCAAATTTCAAATCCGCCAGGGATTGCTTTTCTATAGTAAATTATTCAAAATATTAATTTTTTACTGTCGCAAATTTCAAATCCGCCAGGGATTGCCTTTTCTATAGTAAATTATTCAAAAAATAATTTTCTACTGTCGCAAATTTTAATTACGCCAGGGATTGCCTTTTCTATAGTAAATTATTCAAAAAATAATTTTCAACTGTCGCAAATTTTAATTACGCCAGGGATTGCCTTTTCTATAGTAAATTATTCAAAAAATAATTTTTTACTGTCGCAAATTTTAATTACGCCAGGGATTGCCTTTTCTATAGTAAATTATTCAAAAAATAATTTTTTACTGTCGCAAATTTTAATTACGCCAGGGATTGCCTTTTCTATAGTAAATTATTCAAAAAATAATTTTCAACTGTCGCAAATTTTAATTGCGCCAGGGATTGCCTTTTCTATAGTAAATTATTCAAAAAATAATTTTTTACTGTCGCAAATTTCAAATCCGCCAGGGATTGCCTTTTCTATAGTAAATTATTCAAAAAATAATTTTTACTGTCGCCAGGGATTGCCTTTTCTATAGTAAATTATTCAAAAAATAATTTTTTACTATCGCAAATTTTAATTACGCCAGGGTTTGCCTTTTCTATAGTAAATTATTCAAAAAATAATTTTCAACTGTCGCAAATTTCAAATCCGCCAGGGATTGCCTTTTCTATAGTAAATTATTCAAAATATTAATTTTTTACTGTCGCAAATTTCAAATCCGCCAGGGATTGCCTTTTCTATAGTAAATTATTCAAAAAATAATTTTCTACTGTCGCAAATTTTAATTACGTCAGGGATTGCCTTTTCTATAGTAAATTTTGCAAAAAAATAATTTTCTACTGTCGCAAATTTTAATTACGCCAGGGATTGCCTTTTCTATAGTAAATTATTCAAAAAATAATTTTCTACTGTCGCAAATTTTAATTACGCCAGGGATTGCCTTTTCTATAGTAAATTATTCAAAAAATAATTTTTTACTATCGCAAATTTTAATTACGCCAGGGGTTGCCTTTTCTATAGTAAATTATTCAAAAAATAATTTTTTACTGTCGCAAATTTTAATTACGCCAGGGATTGCCTTTTCTATAGTAAATTATTCAAAAAATAATTTTTTATTGTCGCAAATTTTAAATATCCCAGGGATTGCCTTTTCTATAGTAAATTTCTCACAAAATAATTTTATACTGTCGCAAATTTTAATTACGCCAGGGATTGGCTTTTCTATAGTAAATTATTCAAAAAATAATTTCTTACTGTCGCAAATTTTAAATACGCCAGGGATTGCCTTTTCTATAGTAAATTATTCAAAAAATAATTTTTTACTGTCGCAAATTTTAATTAAGCCAGGGATTGCCTTTTCTATAGTAAATTATTCAAAAAATAATTTTCTACTGTCGCAAATTTTAATTGCGCCAGGGATTGCCTTTTCTATAGTAAATTATTCAAAATATAATTTTCTACTGTCGCAAATTTTAATTACGCCAGGGATTGCCTTTTCTATAGTAAATTTTGCAAAAAATAATTTTTTACTGTCGCAAATTTTAATTACGCCAGGGATTGCCTTTTCTATAGTAAATTATACAAAAAATAATTTTCAACTGTCGCAAATTTTAATTACGCCAGGGATTGCCTTTTCTATAGTAAATTATTCAAAAAATAATTTTTTACTGTCGCAAATTTTAATTACGCCAGGGATTGCCTTTTCTATAGTAAATTATTCAAAAAATAATTTTTTACTGTCGCAAATTTTAATTACGCCAGGGATTGCCTTTTCTATAGTAAATTATTCAAAAAATAATTTTCAACTGTCGCAAATTTTAAATATCCCAGGGATTGCCTTTTCTATAGTAAATTTCTCACAAATTAATTTCTTACTGTCGCAAATTTTAAATACGCCAGGGATTGCCTTTTCTATAGTAAATTATTCAAAAAATAATTTTTTACTATCGCAAATTTTAATTACGCCAGGGATTGCCTTTTCTATAGTAAATTATTCAAAAAATAATTTTCAACTGTCGCAAATTTTAATTACGCCAGGGATTGCCTTTTCTATAGTAAATTATTCAAAAAATAATTTTTTACTGTCCCAAATTTTAAATATCCCAGGGATTGCCTTTTCTATAGTAAATTTCTCACAAAATAATTTTCTACTGTCGCAAATTTTAATTACGCCAGAGATTGCCTTTTCTATAGTAAATTATTCAAAAAATAATTTTTTACTGTCGCAAATTTTAATTATGCCAGGGATTGCCTTTTCTATAGTAAATTATTCAAAAAATAATTTTATACTGTCGCAAATTTTAATTACGCCAGGGATTGCCTTTTCTATAGTAATTTATTCAAAAAATAATTTTTTACTGTCACAAATTTTAAATATCCCAGGGATTGCCTTTTCTATAGTAAATTTCTCACAAAATAATTTTATACTGTCGCAAATTTTAATTACGCCAGGGATTGCCTTTTCTATAGTAAATTATTCAAAAAATAATTTTCAACTGTCGCAAATTTTAATTGCGCCAGGGTTTGCCTTTTCTATAGTAAATTATTCAAAAAATAATTTTTTACTGTCGCAAATTTCAAATCCGCCAGGGATTGCCTTTTCTATAGTAAATTATTCAAAAAATAATTTTTTACTGTCGCAAATTTTAATTACGCCAGGGATTGCCTTTTCTATAGTAAATTATTCAAAAAATAATTTTCAACTGTCGCAAATTTTAATTACGCCAGGGATTGCCTTTTCTATAGTAAATTATTCAAAAAATAATTTTTTACTGTCGCAAATTTTAAAAATCCCAGGGATTGCCTTTTCTATAGTAAATTTCTCACAAAATAATTTTCTACTTTCGCAAATTTTAATTAAGCCAGGGATTGCCTTTTCTATAGTAAATTATTCAAAAAATAATTTTCTACTGTCGCAAATTTTAATTGCGCCAGGGATTGCCTTTTCTATAGTAAATTATTCAAAAAATAATTTTCTACTGTCGCAAATTTTAATTACGCCAGGGATTGCCTTTTCTATAGTAAATTTTGCAAAAAATAATTTTTTACTGTCGCACATTTTAATTACGCCAGGGATTGCCTTTTCTATAGTAAATTATTCAAAAAATAATTTTCTACTGTCGCAAATTTTAATTGCGCCAGGGATTGCCTTTTCTATAGTAAATTATTCAAAAAATAATTTTTTACTGTCGCAAATTTTAATTACGCCAGGGATTGCCTTTTCTATAGTAAATTATTCAAAAAATAATTTTATACTGTCGCAAATTTTAAGTGCGCCAGGGATTGCCTTTTCTATATTAAATTATTCAAAAAATAATTTTCTACTGTTGCAAATTTTAATTACGCCAGGGATTGCCTTTTCTATAGTAAATTATTCAAAAAATAATTTTTTACTGTCGCAAATTTTAATTACGAAAGGGATTGCCTTTTCTATAGTAAATTATTCAAAAAATAATTTTTTACTGTCGCAAATTATAACTACGCCAGGGATTGCCTTTTCTATAGTAAATTATTCAAAAAATAATTTTCAACTGTCGCAAATTTTAATTACGCCAGGGATTGCCTTTTCTATAGAAAACTATTCAAAAAATAATTTTTTATTGTCGCAAATTTTAATTACGCCAGGGATTGCCTTTTCTATAGTAAATTATTCAAAAAATAATCTTTTACGGTCGCAAATTTTAATTACGCCAGGGATTGCCTTTTCTATAGTAAATTATTCAAAAAATAATTTTTTACTGTCGCAAATTTTAATTACGCCAGGGATTGCCTTTTCTATAGTAAATTATTCAAAAAATAATTTTTTACTGTCGCAAATTTTAATTACGCCAGGGATTGCCTTTTCTATAGTAAATTATTCAAAAAATAATTTTCAACTGTCGCAAATTTTAATTGCGCCAGGGATTGCCTTTTCTATAGTAAATTATTCAAAAAATAATTTTATACTGTCGCAAATTTTAACTGAGCCAGGGATTGCCTTTTCTATAGTAAATTATTCAAAAAATAATTTTCAACTGTCGCAAATTTTAATTACGCCAGGGATTGCCTTTTCTATAGTAAATTATTCAAAAAATAATTTTCTACTGTCGCAAATTTTAATTACGCCAGGGATTGCCTTTTCTATAGTAAATTATTCAAAAAATAATTTTCTACTGTCGCAAATTTTAAATATCCCAGGGATTGCCTTTTCTAGAGTAAATTTCTCACAAAATAATTTTCTACTGTCGCAAATGTTAATTACGCCAGGGATTGCCTTTTCTATAGTAAATTATTCAAAAAATAATTTTCAACTGTCGCAAATTTTAATTGCGCCAGGAATTGCCTTTTCTATAGTAAATTATTCAAAAAATAATTTTTACTGTCGCAAATTTTAAATACACCAGGGATTGCCTTTTCTATAGTAAATAATTCAAAAAATAATTTTCTACTGTTGCAAATTTTAATTGCGCCAGGGATTGCCTTTTCTATAGTAAATTATTCAAAAAATAATATTATACTGTCGCAAATTTTAATTGCGCCAGGGATTGCCTTTTCTATAGTAAATTATTCAAAAAATAATTTTATACTGTCGCAAATTTTAATTACGCCAGGGATTGCATTTTCTATAGTAAATTATTCAAAAAATAATTTTCTACTGTCGCAAATTTTAATTACGCCAGGGATTGCCTTTTCTATAGTAAATTATTCAAAAAATAATTTTATACTGTCGCAAATTTTAATTACGCCAGGGATTGCCTTTTCAATAGTAAATTATTCAAAAAATAATTTTATACTGTCGCAAATTTTAATTACGCCAGGGATTGCCTTTTCTATAGTAAATTATTCAAAAAATAATTTTCTACTGTCGCAAATTTTAAATATCCCAGGGATTGCCTATTCTATAGTAAATTTCTCACAAAATATTTTTCTACTGTCGCAAATTTTAATTACGCCAGGGATTGCCTTTTCTATAGCAAATTATTCAAAAAATAATTTTCTACTGTCGCAAATTTTAATTGCGCCAGGGATTGCCTTTTCTATAGTAAATTATTCAAAAAATTATTTTCTACTGTCGCAAATTTTAATTACGCCAGGGATTGCCTTTTCTATAGTAAATTTTGCAAAAAATAATTTTTTACTGTCGCAAATTTTAATTACGCCATGGATTGCCTTTTCTATAGTAAATTATTCAAAAAATAATTTTCTACTGTCGCAAATTTTAATTGCGCCAGGGATTGCCTTTTCTATAGTAAATTATTCAAAAAATAATTTTTTACTGTCGCAAATTTTAATTACGCCAGGGAGTGCCTTTTCTATAGTAAATTATTCAAAAAATAATTTTATACTGTCGCAAATTTTAAGTACGCCAGGGATTGCCTTTTCTATAGTAAATTATTCAAAAAATAATTTTCTACTGTCGCAAATTTTAATTACGCCAGGGATTGCCTTTTCTATAGTAAATTATTCAAAAAATAATTTTTTACTGTCGCAAATTTTAATTACGCCAGGGATTGCCTTTTCTATAGTAAATTATTCAAAAAATAATTTTTTACTGTCGCAAATTTTAATTACGCCAGGGATGGCCTTTTCTATAGTAAATTATTCAAAAAATAATTTTCAACTGTCGCAAATTTTAATTGCGCCAGGGATTGCCTTTTCTATAGTAAATTATTCAAAAAATAATTTTCAACTGTCGCAAATTTTAATTACGCCAGGGATTGCCTTTTCTATAGTAAATTATTCAAAAAATAATTTTTTACTGTCGCAAATTTTAATTACGCCAGGGATTGCCTTTTCTATAGTAAATTATTCAAAAAATAATTTTTTACTGTCGCAAATTTTAATTACGCCAGGGATTGCCTTTTCTATAGTAAATTATTCAAAAAATAATTTTTTACTGTCGCAAATTTTAATTACGCCAGGGATTGCCATTTCTGTAGTAAATTATTCAAAAAATAATTTTTTACTGTCGCAAATTTTAATTACGCCAGGGATTGCCTTTTCTATAGTAAATTATTCAAAAAATAATTTTTAACTCTCGCAAATTTTAATTCCGCCAGGGATTGCCTTTTCTATAGTAAATTATTCAAAAAATAATTTTCAACTGTCGCAAATTTTAATTACGCCAGGGATTGCCTTTTCTATAGTAAATTATTCAAAAAATAATTTTCTACTGTCGCAAATTTTAATTACGCCAGGGATTGCGTTTTCTATAGTAAATTATTCAAAAAATAATTTTCTACTGTCGCAAATTTTAATTACGCCAGGGATTGCCTTTTCTATAGTAAATTATTCAAAAAATAATTTTATACAGTCGCAAAATTTAATTACGCCAGGGATTGCCTTTTCTATAGTAAATTATTCAAAAAATAATTTTTTACTGTCGCAAATTTTAATTACGCCAGGGATTGCCTTTTCTATAGTAAATTATTCAAAAAATAATTTTTTACTGTCGCAAATTTTAATTACGCCTGGGATCGCCTTTTCTTTAGTAAATTATTCAAAAAATAATTTTCAACTGTCGCAAATTTTAATTACGCCAGGGATTGCCTTTTCTATAGTAAATTATTCAAAAAATAATTTTCTACTGTCGCAAATTTTAATTACGCCAGGGATTGCGTTTTCTATAGTAAATTATTCAAAAAATAATTTTCTACTGTCGCAAATTTTAATTACGCCAGGGATTGCCTTTTCTATAGTAAATTATTCACAAAATAATTTTATACCGTCGCAAAATTTAATTACGCCAGGGATTGCCTTTTCTATAGTAAATTATTCAAAAAATAATTTTTTACTGTCGCAAATTTTAATTACGCCAGGGATTGCCTTTTCTATAGTAAATTATTCAAAAAATAATTTTCAACTGTCGCAAATTTTAATTACGCCAGGGATTGCCTTTTCTATAGTAAATTATTCAAAAAATAATTTTTTACTGTCGCAAATTTTAATTACGCCAGGGATTGCCTTTTCTATAGTAAATTATTCAAAAAATAATTTTCAACTGTCGCAAATTTTAATTGCGCCAGGGATTGCCTTTTCTATAGTAAATTATTCAAAAAATAATTTTCAACTGTCGCAAATTTTAATTACGCCAGGGATTGCCTTTTCTATAGTAAATTATTCAAAAAATAATTTTTTACTGTCGCAAATTTTAATTACGCCAGGGATTGCCTTTTCTATAGTAAATTATTCAAAAAATAATTTTTTACTGTCGCAAATTTTAATTACGCCAGGGATTGCCTTTTCTATAGTAAATTATTCAAAAAATAATTTTTTACTGTCGCAAATTTTAATTACGCCAGGGAATGCCATTTCTATAGTAAATTATTCAAAAAATAATTTTTTACTGTCGCAAATTTTAATTACGCCAGGGATTGCCTTTTCTATAGTAAATTATTCAAAAAATAATTTTTAACTCTCGCAAATTTTAATTCCGCCAGGGATTGCCTTTTCTATAGTAAATTATTCAAAAAATAATTTTCAACTGTCGTAAATTTTAATTACGCCAGGGATTGCCTTTTCTATAGTAAATTATTCAAAAAATAATTTTCTACTGTCGCAAATTTTAATTACGCCAGGGATTGCGTTTTCTATAGTAAATTATTCAAAAAATAATTTTCTACTGTCGCAAATTTTAATTACGCCAGGGATTGCCTTTTCTATAGTAAATTATTCAAAAAATAATTTTATACAGTCGCAAAATTTAATTACGCCAGGGATTGCCTTTTCTATAGTAAATTATTCAAAAAATAATTTTTTACTGTCGCAAATTTTAATTACGCCAGGGATTGCCTTTTCTATAGTAAATTATTCAAAAAATAATTTTTTACTGTCGCAAATTTTAATTACGCCTGGGATCGCCTTTTCTTTAGTAAATTATTCAAAAAATAATTTTCAACTGTCGCAAATTTTAATTACGCCAGGGATTGCCTTTTCTATAGTAAATTATTCAAAAAATAATTTTCTACTGTCGCAAATTTTAATTACGCCATGGATTGCGTTTTCTATAGTAAATTATTCAAAAAATAATTTTCTACTGTCGCAAATTTTAATTACGCCAGGGATTGCCTTTTCTATAGTAAATTATTCAAAAAATAATTTTATACCGTCGCAAAATTTAATTACGCCAGGGATTGCCTTTTCTATAGTAAATTATTCAAAAAATAATTTTATACTGTCGCAAATTTTAATTACGCCAGGGATTGCCTTTTTTATAGTAAATTATTCAAAAAATAATTTTCTACTGTCGCAAATTTTAAATATGCCAGGGATTGCCTTTTCTATAGTAAATTTCTCACAAAATAATTTTCTACTGTCGCAAATTTTAATTACGCCAGGGATTGCCTTTTCTATAGTAAATTATTCAAAAAATAATTTTCTATTGACGCAAATTTTAATTGCGCCAGGGATTGCCTTTTCTATAGTAAATTATTCAAAAAATAATTTTCTACTGTCGCAAATTTTAATTACGCCAGGGATTGCCTTTTCTATAGTAAATTTTGCAAGAAATAATTTTTTACTGTCGCAAATTTTAATTACGCCAGGGATTGCCTTTTCTATAGTAAATTATTCAAAAAATAATTTTCTACTGTCGCAAATTTTAATTGCGCCAGGGATTGCCTTTTCTATAGTAAATTATTCAAAAAATGATTTTTTACTGCCGCAAATTTTAAGTGCGCCAGGGATTGCCTTTTCTTTAGTAAATTATTCAAAAAATAATTTTCAACTGTCGCAAATTTTAATTACGCCAGGGATTGCCTTTTCTATAGTAAATTATTCAAAAAATAATTTTCTACTGTCGCAAATTTTAATTACGCCAGGGATTGCGTTTTCTATAGTAAATTATTCAAAAAATAATTTTCTACTGTCGCAAATTTTAATTACGCCAGGGATTGCCTTTTCTATAGTAAATTATTCAAAAAATAATTTTATACAGTCGCAAAATTTAATTACGCCAGGGATTGCCTTTTCTATAGTAAATTATTCAAAAAATAATTTTATACTGTCGCAAATTTTAATTACGCCAGGGATTGCCTTTTCTATAGTAAATTATTCAAAAAATAATTTTATACAGTCGCAAAATTTAATTACGCCAGGGATTGCCTTTTCTATAGTAAATTATTCAAAAAATAATTTTGTACTGTCGCAAATTTTAATTACGCCAGGGATTGCCTTTTCTATAGTAAATTATTCAAAAAATAATTTTCTATTGTCGCAAATTTTAATTGCGCCAGGGATTGCCTTTTCTATAGTAAATTATTCAAAAAATAATTTTCTACTGTCGCAAATTTTAATTACGTCAGGGATTGCCTTTTCTATAGTAAATTTTGCAAAAAATAATTTTTTACTGTCGCAAATTTTAATTACGCCAGGGATTGCATTTTCTATAGTAAATTATTCAAAAAATAATTTTCTACTGTCGCAAATTTTAAGTGCGCCAGGGATTGCCTTTTCTTTAGTATATTATTCAAAAAATAATTTTCTATTGTCGCAAATTTTAATTGCGCCAGGGATTGCCTTTTCTATAGTAAATTATTCAAAAAATAATTTTCTACTGTCGCAAATTTTAATTACGCCAGGGATTGCGTTTTCTATAGTAAATTATTCAAAAAATAATTTTCTACTGTCGCAAATTTTAATTAGGCCAGGGATTGCCTTTTCTATAGTAAATTATTCAAAAAATAATTTTATACAGTCGCAAAACTTAATTACGCCACGGATTGCCTTTTCTATAGTAAATTATTCAAAAAATAATTTTCTACTGTCGCAAATTTTAATTGCGCCAGGGATTGCCTTTTCTATAGTAAATTATTCAAAAAATGATTTTTTACTGCCGCAAATTTTAAGTGCGCCAGGGATTGCCTTTTCTTTAGTAAATTATTCAAAAAATAATTTTCAACTGTCGCAAATTTTAATTACGCCAGGGATTGCCTTTTCTATAGTAAATTATTCAAAAAATAATTTTCTACTGTCGCAAATTTTAATTACGCCAGGGATTGCGTTTTCTATAGTAAATTATTCAAAAAATAATTTTCTACTGTCGCAAATTTTAATTACGCCAGGGATTGCCTTTTCTATAGTAAATTATTCAAAAAATAATTTTATACAGTCGCAAAATTTAATTACGCCAGGGATTGCCTTTTCTATAGTAAATTATTCAAAAAATAATTTTATACTGTCGCAAATTTTGATTACGCCAGGGATTGCCTTTTCTATAGTAAATTATTCAAAAAATAATTTTCTACTGTCGCAAATTTTAAATATGCCAGGGATTGCCTTTTCTATAGTAAATTTCTCACAAAATAATTTTCTACTGTCGCAAATTTTAATTACGCCAGGGATTGCCTTTTCTATAGTAAATTATTCAAAAAATAATTTTCTATTGTCGCAAATTTTAATTGCGCCAGGGATTGCCTTTTCTATAGTAAATTATTCAAAAAATAATTTTCTACTGTCGCAAATTTTAATTACGCCATGGATTGCCTTTTCTATAGTAAATTATTCAAAAAATAATTTTTTACTGTCGCAAATTTTAATTACGCCAGGGATTGCCTTTTCTATAGTAAGTTATTCAAAAAATAATTTTTTACTGTCGCAAATTTTAATTACGCCAGGGATCGCCTTTTCTTTAGTAAATTATTCAAAAAATAATTTTATACAGTCGCAAAATTTAATTACGCCAGGGATTGCCTTTTCTATAGTAAATTATTCA
The DNA here is from genome assembly GCA_963930735.1 of Dioctria linearis. Classification (NCBI taxonomy): domain Eukaryota; kingdom Metazoa; phylum Arthropoda; class Insecta; order Diptera; family Asilidae; genus Dioctria; species Dioctria linearis. Next base: position 51,358 of record CAWVNZ010001688.1, on the reverse strand, counting down.
AAAAATAATTTTATACTGTCGCAAATTTTGATTACGCCAGGGATTGCCTTTTCTATAGTAAATTATTCAAAAAATAATTTTCTACTGTCGCAAATTTTAAATATGCCAGGGATTGCCTTTTCTATAGTAAATTTCTCACAAAATAATTTTCTACTGTCGCAAATTTTAATTACGCCAGGGATTGCCTTTTCTATAGTAAATTATTCAAAAAATAACTTTCTATTGTCGCAAATGTTAATTGCGCCAGGGATTGCCTTTTCTATAGTAAATTATTCAAAAAATAATTTTCTACTGTCGCAAATTTTAATTACGCCAGGGATTGCCTTTTCTATAGTAAATTTTGCAAAAAATAATTTTTTACTGTCGCAAATTTTAATTACGCCAGGGATTGCCTTTTCTATAGTAAATTATTCAAAAAATAATTTTCTACTGTCGCAAATTTTAATTGCGCCAGGGATTGCCTTTTCTATAGTAAATTATTCAAAAAATGATTTTTTACTGCCGCAAATTTTAAGTGCGCCAGGGATTGCCTTTTCTTTAGTAAATTATTCAAAAAATAATTTTCAACTGTCGCAAATTTTAACTACGCCAGGGATTGCCTTTTCTATAGTAAATTATTCAAAAAATAATTTTCTACTGTCGCAAATTTTAATTTCGCCAGGGATTGCGTTTTCTATAGTAAATTATTCAAAAAATAATTTTCTACTGTCGCAAAGTTTAATTACGCCAGGGATTGCCTTTTCTATAGTAAATTATTCAAAAAATAATTTTATACAGTCGCAAAATTTAATTACGCCAGGGATTGCCTTTTCTATAGTAAATTATTCAAAAAATAATTTTATACTGTCGCAAATTTTAATTACGCCAGGGATTGCCTTTTCTATAGTAAATTATTCAAAAAATAATTTTCTACTGTCGCAAATTTTAAATATGCCAGGGATTGCCTTTTCTATAGTAAATTTCTCACAAAATAATTTTCTACTGTCGCAAATTTTAATTACGCCAGGGATTGCCTTTTCTATAGTAAATTATTCAAAAAATAATTTTCTATTGTCGCAAATTTTAATTGCGCCAGGGATTGCCTTTTCTATAGTAAATTATTCAAAAAATAATTTTCTACTGTCGCAAATTTTAATAACGCCAGGGATTGCCTTTTCTATAGTAAATTATTCAAAAAATAATTTTCTACTGTCGCAAATTTTAAATACACCAGGGATTGCCTTTTCTATAGTAAATTATTCAAAAAATAATTTTTTACTGTCGGAAATTTTAAATACGCCAGGGATTGCCTATTCTATAGTAAATTATTCAAAAAATAATTTTCTACTGTTGCAAATTTTAATTGCGCCAGGGATTGCCTTTTCTATAGTAAATTATTCAAAAAATAATTTTATACTGTCGCAAATTTTAATTGCGCCAGGGATTGCCTTTTCTATAGTAAATTATTCAAAAAATAATTTTATACTGTCGCAAATTTTAATTACGCCAGGGATTGCGTTTTCTATAGTAAATTATTCAAAAAATAATTTTCTACTGTCGCAAATTTTAATTACGCCAGGGTTTTCCTTTTCTATAGTAAATTATTCAAAAAATAATTTTATACTGTCGCAAATTTTAATTACGCCAGGGATTGCCTTTTCTATAGTAAATTATTCAAAAAATAATTTTATACTGTCGCAAATTTTAATTACGCCAGGGATTGCCTTTTATATAGTAAATTATTCAAAAAATAATTTTCTACTGTCGCAAATTTTAAATATCCCAGGGATTGCCTTTTCTATAGTAAATTTCTCACAAAATAATTTTCTACTGTCGCAAATTTTAATTACGCCAGGGATTGCCTTTTCTATAGTAAATTATTCAAAAAATTATTTTCAACTGTCGCAAATTTTAATTGCGCCAGGAATTGCCTTTTCTATAGTAAATTATTCAAAAAATAATTTTTTACTGTCGCAAATTTTAAATACACCAGGGATTGCCTTTTCTATAGTAAATTATTCAAAAAATAATTTTTTACTGTCGCAAATTTTAAATACGCCAGGGATTGCCTTTTCTATAGTAAATTATTCAAAAAATAATTTTCTACTGTTGCAAATTTTAATTGCGCCAGGGATTGCCTTTTCTATAGTAAATTATTCAAAAAATAATATTATACTGTCGCAAATTTTAATTGCACCAGGGATTGCCTTTTCTATAGTAAATTATTCAAAAAATAATTTTATACTGTCGCAAATTTTAATTACGCCAGGGATTGCGTTTTCTATAGTAAATTATTCAAAAAATAATTTTCTACTGTCGCAAATTTTAATTACGCCAGGGATTGCCTTTTCTATAGTAAATTATTCAAAAAATAATTTTATACTGTCGCAAATTTTAATTACGCCAGGGATTGCCTTTTCTATAGTAAATTATTCAAAAAATAATTTTATACCGTCGCAAATTTTAATTACGCCAGGGATTGCCTTTTCTATAGTAAATTATTCAAAAAATAATTTTCTACTGTCGCAAATTTTAAATATCCCAGGGATTGCCTTTTCAATAGTAAATTTCTCACAAAATAATTTTCTACTGTCGCAAATTTTAATTACGCCAGGGATTGCCTTTTCTATAGTAAATTATTCAAAAAATAATTTTCTACTGTCGCAAATTTTAATTGCGCCAGGGATTGCCTTTTCTATAGTAAATTATTCAAAAAATAATTTTCTACTGTCGCAAATTTTAATTACGCCAGGGATTGCCTTTTCTATAGTAAATTTTGCAAAAAATAATTTTTTACTGTAGCAAATTTTAATTACGCCAGGGATTGCCTTTTCTATAGTAAATTATTCAAAAAATAATTTTCTACTGTCGCAAATTTTAATTGCGCCAGGGATTGCCTTTTCTATAGTAAATTATTCAAAAAATAATTTTTTACTGTCGCAAATTTTAATTACGCCAGGGAGTGCCGTTTCTATAGTAAATTATTCAAAAAATAATTTTATACTGTCGCAAATTTTAAGTACGCCAGGGATTGCCTTTTCTATAGTAAATTATTCAAAAAATAATTTTCTACTGTCGCAAATTTTAATTACGCCAGGGATTGCCTTTTCTATAGTAAATTATTCAAAAAATAATTTTTTACTGTCGCAAATTTTAATTACGCCAGGGATTGCCTTTTCTATAGTAAATTATTCAAAAAATAATTTTTTACTGTCGCAAATTTTAATTACGCCAGGGATTGCCTTTTCTTTAGTAAATTATTCAAAAAATAATTTTCAACTGTCGCAAATTTTAATTACGCCAGGGATTGCCTTTTCTATAGTAAATTATTCAAAAATAATTTTCTACTGTCGCAAATTTTAATTACGCCAGGGATTGCGTTTTCTATAGTAAATTATTCATAAAATAATTTTGTACTGTCGCAAATTTTAATTACGCCAGGGATTGCCTTTTCTATAGTAAATTATTCAAAAAATAATTTTATACAGTCGCAAAATTTAATTACGCCAGGGATTGCCTTTTCTATAGTAAATTATTCAAAAAATAATTTTATACTGTCGCAAATTTTAATTACGCCAGGGATTGCCTTTTCTATAGTAAATTATTCAAAAAATAATTTTCTATTGTCGCAAATTTTAAATATGCCAGGGATTGCCTTTTCTATAGTAAATTTCTCACAAAATAATTTTCTACTGTCGCAAATTTTAATTACGCCAGGGATTGCCTTTTCTATAGTAAATTATTCAAAAAATAATTTTCTACTGTCGCAAATTTTAAATATCCCAGGGATTGCCTTTTCTATAGTAAATTTCTCACAAAATAATTTTCTACTGCCGCAAATTTTAAGTGCGCCAGGGATTGCCTTTTCTATAGTAAATTATTCAAAAAATAATTTTCAACTGTCGCAAATTTTAATTGCGCCAGGGATTGCCTTTTCTATAGTAAATTATTCAAAAAATAATTTTATACTGTCGCAAATTTTAATTACGCCAGGGATTGCCTTTTCTATAGTAAATTATTCAAAAAAGAATTTTATACTGTCGCAAATTTTAATTACGCCAGGGATTGCGTTTTCTATAGTAAATTATTCAAAAAATAATTTTCTACTGTCGCAAATTTTAAATATCCCAGGGATTGCCTTTTCTATAGTAAATTTCTCACAAAATAATTTTCTACTGTCGCAAATTTTAATTACGCCAGGGATTGCCTTTTCTATAGTAAATTATTAAAAAAATAATTTTCAACTGTCGCAAATTTTAATTGCGCCAGGAATTGCCTTTTCTATAGTAAATTATTCAAAAAATAATTTTTTCTGTCGCAAATTTTAAATTCACCAGGGATTGCCTTTTCTATAGTAAATTATTCAAAAATAATTTTTTACTGTCGCAAATTTTAAATACGCCAGGGATTGCCTTTTCTATAGTAAATTATTCAAAAAATAATTTTCTACTGTTGCAAATTTTAATTGCGCCAGGGATTGCCTTTTCTATAGTAAATTATTAAAAAAATAATATTATACTGTCGCAAATTTTAATTGCGCCAGGGATTGCCTTTTCTATAGTAAATTATTCAAAAAATAATTTTATACTGTCGCAAATTTTAATTACGCCAGGGATTGCGTTTTCTATAGTAAATTATTCAAAAAATAATTTTCTACTGTCGCAAATTTTAATTACGCCAGGGATTGCCTTTTCTATAGTAAATTATTCAAAAATAATTTTATACTGTCGCAAATTTTAATTACGCCAGGGATTGCCTTTTCTATAGTAAATTATTCAAAAAATAATTTTATACTGTCGCAAATTTTAATTACGCCAGGGATTGCCTTTTCTATAGTAAATTATTCAAAAAATAATTTTCTACTGTCGCAAATTTTAAATATCCCAGGGATTGCCTTTTCTATAGTAAATTTCTCACAAAATAATTTTCTACTGTCGCAAATTTTAATTACGCCAGGGATTGCCTTTTCTATAGTAAATTATTCAAAAAATAATTTTCAACTGTCGCAAATTTTAATTGCGCCAGGGATTGCCTTTTCTATAGTAAATTATTCAAAAAATAATTTTTTACTGTCGCAAATTTTAATTACGCCAGGGATTGCCTTTTCTATAGTAAATTTTGCAAAAAATAATTTTTTACTGTCGCAAATTTTAATTACGCCAGGGATTGCCTTTTCTATAGTAAATTATTCAAAAAATAATTTTCTACTGTCGCAAATTTTACTTGCGCCAGGGATTGCCTTTTCTATAGTAAATTATTCAAAAAATAATTTTTTACTGTCGCAAATTTTAATTACGCCAGGGAGTGCCTTTTCTATAGTAAATTATTCAAAAAATAATTTTATACTGTCGCAAATTTTAAGTACGCCAGGGATTGCCTTTTCTATAGTAAATTATTCAAAAAATAATTTTCTACTGTCGCAAATTTTAATTACGCCAGGGATTGGCTTTTCTATAGTAAATTATTCAAAAAATAATTTTTTACTGTCGCAAATTTTAATTACGCCAGGGATTGCCTTTTCTATAGTAAATTATTCAAAAAATAATTTTTTACTGTCGCAAATTTTAATTACGCCAGGGATTGCCTTTTCTATAATAAATTATTCAAAAAATAATTTTCAACTGTCGCAAATTTTAATTACGCCAGGGATTGCCTTTTCTATAGTAAATTATTCAAAAAATAATTTTTTACTGTCGCAAATTTTAATTACGCCAGGGATTGCCTTTTCTATAGTAAATTATTCAAAAAATAATTTTTTACTGTCGCAAATTTTAATTACGCCAGGGATTGCCTTTTCTATAGTAAATTATTCAAAAAATAATTTTTTACTGTCGCAAATTTTAATTACGCCAGGGATTGCCATTTCTATAGTAAATTATTCAAAAAATAATTTTTTACTTTCGCAAATTTTAATTACGCCAGGGATTGCCTTTTCTATAGTAAATTATTCAAAAAATAATTTTTAACTCTCGCAAATTTTAATTGCGCCAGGGATTGCCTTTTCTATAGTAAATTATTCAAAAAATAATTTTATATTGTCGCAAATTTTAAGTGCGCCAGGGATTGCCTTTTCTATAGTAAATTATTCAAAAAATAATTTTCAACTGTCGCAAATTTTAATTACGCCAGGGATTGCCTTTTCTATAGTAAATTATTCAAAAAATAATTTTCTACTGTCGCAAATTTTAATTACGCCAGGGATTGCCTTTTCTATAGTAAATTATTCAAAAAATAATTTTTTACTGTCGCAAATTTTAATTGCGCCAGGGATTGCCTTTTCTATAGTAAATTATTCAAAAAATAATTTTTTACTGTCGCAAATTTTAAGTGCGCCAGAGATTGCCTTTTCTATAGTAAATTATCCAAAAAAGAATTTTCTACTGTCGCAAATTTTAAATACGCCAGGGATTGCCTTTTCTGCAGTAAATTTTGCAAAAAATAATTTTTTACTGTCGCAAATTTCAAATCCGCCAGGGATTGCCTTTTCTACAGTAAATTTTGCAAAAAATAATTTTTTACTGTTGGAAATTTTAATTGCGCCAGGGTTGCCTTTTCTATAGTAAATTATTCAAAAAATAATTTTATACTGTCGCAATTTTAATTACGCCAGCGATTGCCTTTTCTATAGTAAATTATTCAAAAAATAATTTTATACTGTCGCAAATTTTAATTACGCCAGGGATTGCCTTTTCTATAGTAAATTATTCAAAAAATAATTTTATACTGTCGCAAATTTTAATTACGCCAGGGATTGCCTTTTCTATAGTAAATTATTCAAAAAATAATTTTCAATTGTCGCAAATTTTAATTACGCCAGGGATTGCCTTTTCTATAGTAAATTATTCAAAAAATAATTTTCTACTGTCGCAAATTTTAATTACGCCAGGGATTGCCTTTTCTATAGTATATTATTCAAAAAATAATTTTTTACTGTCGCAAATTTTAATTGCGCCAGGGATTGCCTTTTCTATAGTAAATTATTCAAAAAATAATTTTTTACTGTCGCAAATTTCAAATCCGCCAGGGATTGCCTTTTCTATAGTAAATTATTCAAAAAATAATTTTATACTGTCGCAAATTTTAATTACGCCAGGGATTGCATTTTCTATAGTAAATTTCTCACAAATTAATTTTTTACTGTCGCAAATTTTAAATACGCCAAGGATTGCCTTTTCTATAGTAAATTATTCAAAAAATAATTTTTTACTGTCGCAAATTTTAAATACGCCAGGGATTGCCTTTTCTATAGTAAATTATTCAAAAAATAATTTTTTACTGTCGCAAATTTTAAATATCCCAGGGATTGCCTTTTCTATAGTAAATTTCTCACAAATTAATTTTTTACTGTCGCAAATTTTAAATACGCCAAGGATTGCCTTTTCTATAGTAAATTATTCAAAAAATAATTTTTTACTGTCGCAAATTTCAAATCCGCCAGGGATTGCCTTTTCTATAGTAAATTATTCAAAAAATAATTTTCTACTGTCGCAAATTTTAAATACGCCAGGGATTGCCTTTTCTATAGTAAATTATTCAAAAAATAATTTTTTACTGTCGCAAATTTCAAATCCGCCAGGGATTGCCTTTTCTATAGTAAATTATTCAAAAAATATTTTTCTACTGTCGGAAATTTTAATTACGCCAGGGATTGCCTTTTCTATAGTAAATTATTCAAAAAATAATTTTCTACTGTCGCAAATTTTAATTACGCCAGGGATTGCCTTTTCTATAGTAAATTATTCAAAAAATAATTTTCTACTGTCGAAAATTTTAATTACGCCAGGGATTGCCTTTTCTATAGTAAATTATTCAAAAAATAATTTTTTACTGTCGCAAATTGTAATTGCGCCAGGGATTGCCTTTTCTATAGTAAATTATTCAAAAAATAATTTTTTACTGTCGCAAATTTTAAATATCCCAGGGATTCCTTTTCTATAGTAAATTATTCAAAAAATAATTTTTTACTTTCGCAAATTTTAATTGCGCCAGGGATTGCCTTTTCTACAGTAAATTTTTCAAAATATTAATTTTTTACTGTCGCAAATTTTAAATACGCCAGGAATTGCCTTTTCTATAGTAAATTATTCAAAAAATAATTTTTTACTGTCGCAAATTTTAATTACGCCAGGGATTGCCTTTTCTATAGTAAATTATTCAAGAAATAATTTTCAACTGTCGCAAATTTTAAGTGCGCCAGGGATTGCCTTTTCTATAGTAAACTATTCAAAAATTAATTTCTTACTGTCGCAAATTTTAAATACGCCAGGGATTGCCTTTTCTATAGTAAATTATTCAAAAAATAATTTTTTACTACCGCAAGTTTTAATTACGCCAGGGATAGCCTTTTCTATAGTAAATTTTGCAAAAAATAATTTTTTACTGTTGCAAATTTTAATTGCGCCAGGGATTGCCTTTTCTATAGTAAATTATTCAAAAAATAATTTTATACTGTCGCAAATTGCAATTGCGCCAGGTATTGCCTATTCTATAGTAAATTATTCAGAAAATAATTTTATACTGTCGCAAATTTTAATTACGCCAGGGATTGGCTTTTCTATAGTAAATTATTCAAAAAATAATTTTTTACTGTCGCAAATTTTAAGTGCGCCAGGGATTGCCTTTTCTATAGTAAATTATTCAAAAAATAATTTTACACTGTCGCAAATTTTAAGTGCGCCAGGGATTGCCTTTTCTATAGTAAATTATTAAAAAAATAATTTTTTACTGTCGCAAAATTCAAATCCGCCAGGGATTGCCTTTTCTATAGTAAATTATTCAAAAAATAAATTTCAACTGTCGCAAATTTTAATTGCGCCAGGGATTGCCTTTTCTATAGTAAATTATTCAAAAAATAATTTTTTACTCTCGCAAATTTTAAATACGCCAGGGATTGCCTTTTCTATAGTAAATTATTCAAAAAATAATTTTTTACTGTCGCAAATTTTAAATGCGCCAGGGATTGCCTTTTCTATAGTAAATTATTCAAAAAATAATTTTCTACTGTTGCAAATTTTAATTGCGCCAGGGATTGCCTTTTCTATAGTAAATTATTCAAAAAATAATTTTATACTGTCGCAAGTTTTAATTGCGCCAGGGATTGCCTTTTCTATAGTAAATTATTCAAAAAATAATTTTATACTGTCGCAAATTTTAATTACGCCAGGGAATGCCTTTTCTATAGTAAATTATTCAAAAAATAATTTTATACTGTCGCAAATTTTAATTACGCCAGGGATTGCCTTTTCTATAGTAAATTATTCAAAAAATAATTTTCTACTGCCGCAAATTTTAATTGCGCCAGGGATTGCCTTTTCTAGAGTAAATTATTCAAAAAATAATTTTTTACTGTCGCAAATTTTAATTACGCCAGGGATTGCCTTTTCTATAGTAAATTATTCAAAAAATAATTTTCAACTGTCGCAAATTTTAAGTGCGCCAGGGATTGCCTTTTCTATAGTAAATTATTCAAAAAATAATTTTCAACTGTCGCAAATTTTAATTACGCCAGGGATTGCCTTTTCTATAGTAAATTATTCAAAAAATAATTTTTTACTGTCGCAAATTGTAATTGCGCCAGGTATTGCCTTTTCTATAGTAAATTATTCAAAAAATAATTTTTTACTGTCGCAAATTTTAAATATCCCAGGGATTGCCTTTTCTATAGTAAATTATTCAAAAATTAAATTTTTACTGTCGCAAATTTTAATTGCGCCAGGAATTGCCTTTTCTATAGTAAATTATTCAAAAAATAATTTTTTACTGTCGCAAATGTTAATTACGCCAGGGATTGCCTTTTCTATAGTAAATTATTCAAAAAATAATTTTTTACTGTCGCAAATTTTAATTACGCCAGGGATTGCCTTTTCTACAGTAAATTTTTCAAAATATTAATTTTTTACTGTCGCAAATTTTAAATACGCCAGGAATTGCCTTTTCTATAGTAAATTATTCAAAAAATAATTTTCTACTGTCGCAAATTTTAATTACGCCAGGGATTGCCTTTTCTATAGTAAATTATTCAAAAAATAATTTTTTACTGTCGCAAATTTTAATTACGCCAGGGATTGCCTTTTCTATAGTAAATTATTCAAAAAATAATTTTCTACTGTCGCAAATTTTAAATGCGCCAGGGATTGCCTTTTCTATAGTAAATTATTCAAAAAATAATTTTTTACTGTCGCAAATTTTAATTACGCCAGGGATTGCCTTTTCTATAGTAAATTATTCAAAAAATAATTTTCAACTGTCGCAAATTTTAAGTGCGCCAGGGATTGCCTTTTCTATATTAAATTATTCAAAAATTAATTTCTTACTGTCGCAAATTTTAAATACGCCAGGGATTGCCTTTTCTATAGTAAATTATTCAAAAAATAATTTTTTACTATCGCAAGTTTTAATTACGACAGGGATAGCCTTTTCTATAGTAAATTTTGCAAAAAATAATGTTTTACTGTTGCAAATTTTAATTGCGCCAGGGATTGCCTTTTCTATAATAAATTATTCAAAAAATAATTTTATACTGTCGCAAATTGTAATTGCGCCAGGGATTGCCTTTTCTATAGTAAATTATTCAAAAAATAATTTTATACTGTCGCAAATTTTAATTACGCCAGGGATCGCCTTTTCTATAGTAAATTATTCAAAAAATAATTTTTTACTGTCGCAAATTTTAAGTGCGCCAGGGATTGCCTTTTCTATAGTAAATTATTCAAAAAATAATTTTATACTGTCGCAAATTTTAAGTGCGCCAGGGATTGCCTTTTCTATAGTAAATTATTCAAAAATTAATTTTTTACTGTCGCAAATTTTAATTGCGCCAGGGATTGCCTTTTCTATAGTAAATTATTCAAAAAATAATTTTCTACTGTCGCAAATTTTAATTGCGCCAGGGATTGCCTTTTCTATAGTAAATTATTCAAAAAATAATTTTTTACTGTCGCAAATTTTAATTACGCCAGGGATTGCCTTTTCTATAGTAAATTATTCGAAAAATAATTTTATACTGTCGCAAATTTTAATTACGCCAGGGATTGCCTTTTCTATAGTAAATTATTCAAAAAATAATTTTCTACTGTCGCAAATTTTAATTGCGCCAGGGATTGCCTTTTCTATAGTAAAATATTCAAAAAATATTTTTTTAGTGTCGCAAATTTCAAATCCGCCAGGGATTGCCTTTTCTATAGTAAATTATTCAAAAAATAATTTTCTACTGTCGCAAATTTTAATTGCGCCAGGGATTGCCTTTTCTATAGTAAATTATTCAAAAAATAATTTTATACTGTCGCAAATTTTAATTACGCCAGGGATTGCCTTTTCTATAGTAAATTATTCAAAAAATAATTTTTTACTGTCGCAAATTTTAATTGCGCCAGGGATTGCCTTTTCTATAGTAAATTATTCAAAATATAATTTTATACTGTCGCAAATTTTAATTACGCGAGGGATTGCCTTTTCTATAGTAAATTATTTAAAAAATAATTTTTTACTGTCGCAAATTTTAAATACGCCAGGGATTGCCTTTTCTATTGTAAATTATTCAAAAAATAATTTTTTACTGTGGCAAATTTTAATTGCGCCAGGGATTGCCTTTTCTATAGTAAATTATTCAAAAAATAATTTTTTACTGTCGCAAATTTCAAATCCGCCAGGGATTGCCTTTTCTATAGTAAATTATTCAAAAAATAATTTTTTACGGTCGCAAATTTTAAATATCCCAGGGATTGCCTTTTCTATAGTAAATTATTCAAAAATAATTTCTTACTGTCGGAAATTTTAATTGCGCCAGGAATTGCCTTTTCTATAGTAAATTATTCAAAAAATAATTTTTTACTGTCGCAAATTTTAATTACGCCAGGGATTGCCTTTTCTATAGTAAATTATTCAAAAAATAATTTTCAACTGTCGCAAATTTTAAGTGCGCCAGGGATTGCCTTTTCTATAGTAAATTATTCAAAAATTAATTTCTTACTGTCACAATTTTAAATACGCCAGGGATTGCCTTTTCTATAGTAAATTATTCAAAAAATAATTTTTTACTATCGCATGTTTTAATTACGCCAGGGATAGCCTTTTCTATAGTAAATTTTGCAAAAAATAATTTTTTACTGTTGCAAATTTTAATTGCGCCAGGGATTGCCTTTTCTATAGTAAATTATTCAAAAAATAATTTTATACTGTCGCAAATTGTAATTGCGCCAGGGATTCGCTTTTCTATAGTAAATTATTCAAAAAATAATTTTCAACTGTCGCAAATTTTAATTACGCCAGGGATAGCCTTTTCTATAGTAAATTATTCAAAAAATGAATTTTTACTGTCGCAAATTTTAATTGCGCCAGGAATTGCCTTTTCTATTGTAAATTATTCAAAAAATAATTTTTTACTGTGGCAAATTTTAATTGCGCCAGGGATTGCCTTTTCTATAGTAAATTATTCAAAAAATAATTTTTTACTGTCGCAAATTTTAATTACGCCAGGGATTGCCTGTTCTATAGTAAATTATTCAAAAAATAATTTTCAACTGACGCAAATTTTAAGTGCGCCAGGGATTGCCTTTTCTATAGTAAATTATTCAAAAATTAATTTCTTACTGTCGCAAATTTTAAATACGCCAGGGATTGCCTTTTCTATAGTAAATTATTCAAAAAATAATTTTTTACTATCGCAAGTTTTAATTACGCCAGGGATAGCCTTTTCTATAGTAAATTTTGCAAAAAATAATGTTTTACTGTTGCAAATTTTAATTGCGCCAGGGATTGCCTTTTCTATAGTAAATTATTCAAAAAATAATTTTATACTGTCGCAAATTGTAATTGCGCCAAGGATTGCCTTTTCTATAGTAAATTATTCAAAAAATAATTTTATACTGTCGCAAATTTTCATTACGCCAGGGATTGCCTTTTCTATAGTAAATTATTCAAAAAATAATTTTTTACTGTCGCAAATTTTAAGTGCGCCAGGGATTGCCTTTTCTATAGTAAATTATTCAAAAAATAATTTTATACTGTCGCAAATTTTAAGTGCGCCAGGGATTGCCATTTCTATAGTAAATTATTCAAAATTAATTTTTTACTGTCGCAAATTTTAATTGCGCCAGGGATTGCCTTTTCTATAGTAAATTATTCAAAAAATAATTTTCTACTGTCGCAAATTTTAATTGCGCCAGGGATTGCCTTTTCTATAGTAAATTATTCAAAAAATAATTTTTTACTGTCGCAAATTTTAATTACGCCAGGGATTGCCTTTTCTATAGTAAATTATTCAAAAAATAATTTTCTACTGTCGCAAATTTTAATTACGCCAGGGATTGCCTTTTCTATAGTAAATTATACAAAAAATAATTTTATACTGTCGCAAATTTTAATTACGCCAGGGATTGCCTTTTCTATAGTAAATTATTCAAAAAATAATTTTCTACTGTTGCAAATTTTAATTGCGCCAGGGATTGCCTTTTCTATAGTAAATTATTCAAAAAATAATTTTCTACTGTTGCAAATTTTAATTACGCCAGAGATTGCCTTTTCTATAGTAAATTATTCAAAAAATAATTTTCTACTGTTGCAAATTTTAATTGCGCCAGGGATTGCCTTTTCTATAGTAAATTATTCAAAAAATAATTTTTTACTGTCGCAAATTTCAAATCCGCCAGGGATTGCCTTTTCTATAGTAAATTATTCAAAAAAGAATTTTCTACTGTCGAAAATTTTAATTGCGCCAGGGGTTGCCTTTTCTATAGTAAATTATTCAAAAAATAATTTTATACTGTCGCAAATTTTAATTACGCCAGGGATTGCCTTTTCTATAGTAAATTATTCAAAAAATAATTTTTTACTGTCGCAAATTTTAATTGCGCCAGGGATTGCCTTTTCTATAGTAAATTATTCAAAAAATAATTTGATACTGTCGCAAATTTTAATTACGCCAGGGATTGCCTTTTCTATAGTAAATTATTTAAAAAATAATTTTTTACTGTCGCAAATTTTAAATACGCCAGGGATTGCCTTTTCTATAGTAAATTATCCAAAAAATAATTTTTTACTGTCGCAAATTTTAAATCCGCCAGGGATTGCCTTTTCTATAGTAAATTATTCAAAAAATAATTTTCTACTGTTGCAAATTTTAATTGCGCCAGGGATTGCCTTTTCTATAGTAAATTATTCAAAAAATAATTTTATACTGTCGCAAATTTTAATTGCGCCAGGGATTGCCTTTTCTATAGTAAATTATTCAAAAAATAATTTTATACTGTCGCAAATTTTAATTACGCCAGGGATTGCCTTTTCTATAGTAAATTATTCAAAAAATAATTTTATACTGTCGCAAATTTTAATTACGCCAGGGATTGCCTTTTCTATAGTAAATTATTCAAAAAATAATTTTCTACTGTCGCAAATTTTAATTACGCCAGGGATTGCCTTTTCTATAGTAAATTATACAAAAAATAATTTTATACTGTCGCAAATTTTAATTACGCCAGGGATTGCCTTTTCTATAGTAAATTATTCAAAAAATAATTTTCTACTGTTGCAAATTTTAATTGCGCCAGGGATTGCCTTTTCTATAGTAAATTATTCAAAAAATAATTTTCTACTGTTGCAAATTTTAATTACGCCAGAGATTGCCTTTTCTATAGTAAATTATTCAAAAAATAATTTTCTACTGTTGCAAATTTTAATTGCGCCAGGGATTGCCTTTTCTATAGTAAATTATTCAAAAAATAATTTTATACTGTCGCAAATTTTAATTACGCCAGGGATTGCCTTTTCTATAGTAAATTATTCAAAAAATAATTTTCTACTGTCGCAAATTTTAAATATTCCAGGGATTGCCTTTTCTATAGTAAATTAGTCAAAAAATAATTTTATACTGTCGCAAATTTTAATTACGCCAGGGATTGCCTTTTCTATAGTAAATTATTCAAGAAATAATTTTCTACTGTTGCAAATTTTAATTGCGCCAGGGATTGCCTTTTCTATAGTAAATTATTCAAAAAATAATTTTATACTGTCGCAAATTTTAATTACGCCAGGGATTGCCTTTTCTATAGTAAATTATTCAAAAAATAATTTTTTACTGTCGCAAATTTTAATTACGCCAGGGATTGCCTATTCTATAGTAAATTATTCAAAAAATAATTTTCTACTGTCGCAAATTTTAATTACGCCAGGGATTGCCTTTTCTATAGTAAATTATTCAAAAAATAATTTTCTACTGTCGCAAATTTTAATTGCGCCAGGGATTGCCTTTTCTATAGTAAATTATTCAAAAAATAATTTTTTACTGTCGCAAATTTTAATTGCGCCAGGGATTGCCTTTTCTATAGTAAATTATTCAAAAAATAATTTTATATTCTCGCAAATTTTAATTACGCCAGGGATTGCCTTTTCAATAGTAAATTATTCAAAAAATAATTTTTTACTGTCGCAAATTTTAATTGCGCCAGGGATTGCCTTTTCTATAGTAAATTATTCAAAAAATAATTTTATACTGTCGCAAATTTTAATTACTCCAGGGATTGCCTTTTCTATAGTAAATTATTCAAAAAATAATTTTCTACTGTCGCAAATTTTAATTACGCCAGGGATTGCCTTTTCTATAGTAAAATATTCAAAAAATACTTTTTTACTGTCGCAAATTTTAATTACGCCAGGGATTGCCTTTTCTATAGTAAATTATTCAAAAAATAATTTTCAACTGTCGCAAATTTTAATTACGCCAGGGATTGCCTTTTCTATAGTAAATTATTCAAAAAATAATTTTATACTGTCGCAAATTTTAATTACGCCAGGGATTGCCTTTTCTATAGTAAATTATTCATAAAATAATTTTCTACTGTCGCAAATTTTAAATATCCCAGGGATTACCTTTTCTATGGTAAATTTCTCACAAATTAATTTCTTACTGTCGCAAATTTTAAATACGCCAGGGATTGCCATTTCTATAGTAAATTATTCAAAAAATAATTTTTTACTGTCGCAAATTTTAAATATCCCAGGGATTGCCTTTTCTATAGTAAATTATTCAAAAAATAATTTTTTACTGTCGCAAATTTTAATTGCGCCAGGGATTGCCTTTTCTATAGTAAATTATTCAAAAAATAATTTTTTACTGTCGCAAATTTTAATTACGCCAGGGATTGCCTTTTCTATATTAAATTATTCAAAAAATAATATTCAACTGTCGCAAATTTTAATTACGCCAGGGATTGCCTTTTCTATAGTAAATTATTCAAAAAATAATTCTTTTATGTCTCAAATTTTAATTACGCCAGGGATTGCCTTTTCTATAGTAAATTATTCAAAAAATAATTTTCAACTGTCGCAAATTTTAATTACGCCAGGGATTGCCTTTTCTATAGTAAATTATACAAAAAAAAATTTTTTACTGTCGCAAATTTTAATTACGCCAGGGATTGCCTTTTCTATAGTAAATTATTCAAAAAATAATTTTATACTGTCGCAAATTTTAATTACGCCAGGGATTGCCTTTTCTATAGTAAATTATTCAAAAAATAATTTTATACTGTCGCAAATTTTAATTGCGCCAGGGATTGCCTTTTCTATAGTAAATTATTCAAAAAATAATTTTATACTGTCGCAAATTTTAATTACGCCAGGGATTGCCTTTTCTATAGTAAATTATTCAAAAAATAATTTTCTACTGTCGCAAATTTTAACTACGCCAGGGATTGCCTTTTTTATAGTAAATTATTCAAAAAATAATTTTCTACTGTCGCAAATTTTAATTACGCCAGGGATGGCCTTTTCTATAGTAAATTATTCAAAAAATAATTTTCTACTGTCGCAAATTTTAATTACGCCAGGGATTGCCTTTTCTATAGTAAATTATTCAAAAAATAATTTTATACTGTCGCAAATTTTAACTGCGCCAGGGATTGCCTTTTCTATAGTAAATTATTCAAAAAATAATTTTATACTGTCACAAATTTTAATTACGCCAGGGATTGCCTTTTCTATAGTAAATTATTCAAAAAATAATTTTATACTGTCGCAAATTTTAATTACGCCAGGGATTGCCTTTTCTATAGTAAATTATTCATAAAATAATTTTCTACTGTTGCAAATTTTAATTGCGCCAGGGATTGCCTTTTCTATAGTAAATTATTCAAAAAATAATTTTCTACTGTCGCAAATTTTAATTGCGCCAGGGATTGCCTTTTCTATAGTAAATTATTCAAAAAATAATTTGATACTGTCGCAAATTTTAATTACGCCAGGGATTGGCTTTTCTATAGTAAATTATTCAAAAAATAATTTTCAACTGTCGCAAATTTTAATTACGCCAGGGATTGCCTTTTCTATAGTAAATTATTCAAAAAATAATTTAATATTGTCGCAAGTTTTAATTACGCCAGGGATTGCCTTTTCTATAGTAAATTATTCATAAAATAATTTTCTACTGCTGCAAATTTTAATTGCGCCAGGGATTGCCTTTTCTATAGTAAATTATTCAAAAAATAATTTGATACTGTCGCAAATTTTAATTACGCCAGGGATTGCCTTTTCTATAGTAAATTATTCAAAAAATAATTTTCAACTGTCGCAAATTTTAATTACGCCAGGGATTGCATTTTCTATAGTAAATTATTCAAAAAATAATTTTTTACTGTCGCAAATTTTAATTGCGCCAGGGATTGCCTTTTCTATAGTAAATTATTCAAAAAATAATTTTTTACTGTCGCAAATTTCAAATCCGACAGGGATTGCCTTTTCTATAGTAAATTATTCAAAAAATAATTTTCAACTGTCGCAAATTTTAATTGCGCCAGGGATTGCCTTTTCTATAGTAAATTATTCAAAAAATAATTTTTAACTGTCGCAAATTTTAATTACGCCAGGGATTGCCTTTTCTATAGTAAATTATTCAAAAAATAATTTTCAACTGTCGCAAATTTTAATTACGCCAGGGATTGCCTTTTCTATAGTAAATTATTCAAAAAATAATTTTATATTGTCGCAAATTTTAATTACGCCAGGGATTGCCTTTTCTATAGTAAATTATTCATAAAATAATTTTCTACTGTTGCAAATTTTAATTGCGCCAGGGATTGCCTTTTCTATAGTAAATTATTCAAAAAATAATTTTCAACTGTCGCAAATTGTAATTGCGCCAGGGATTGCCTTTTCTATATTAAATTATTCAAAAAATAATTTTCTACTGTCGCAAATTTTAAATATCCCAGGGATTACCTTTTCTATGGTAAATTTCTCACAAATTAATTTCTTACTGTCGCAAATTTTAAATACGCCAGGGATTGCCTTTTCTATAGTAAATTATTCAAAAAATAATTTTTTACTGTCGCAAATTTTAAATATCCCAGGGATTGCCTTTTCTATAGTAAATTATTCAAAAAATAATTTTTTACTGTCGCAAATTTTAATTGCGCCAGGGATTGCCTTTTCTATAGTAAATTATTCAAAAAATAATTTTTTACTGTCGCAAATTTTAATTACGCCAGGGATTGCCTTTTCTATATTAAATTATTCAAAAAATAATTTTCAACTGTCGCAAATTTTAATTACGCCAGGGATTGCCTTTTCTATAGTAAATTATTCAAAAAATAATTTTATATTGTCGCAAATTTTAATTACGCCAGGGATTGCCTTTTCTATAGTAAATTATTCATAAAATAATTTTCTACTGTTGCAAATTTTAATTGCGCCAGGGATTGCCTTTTCTATAGTAAATTATTCAAAAAATAATTTTCAACTGTCGCAAATTGTAATTGCGCCAGGGATTGCCTTTTCTATATTAAATTATTCAAAAAATAATTTTCTACTGTCGCAAATTTTAAATATCCCAGGGATTACCTTTTCTATGGTAAATTTCTCACAAATTAATTTCTTACTGTCGCAAATTTTAAATACGCCAGGGATTGCCTTTTCTATAGTAAATTATTCAAAAAATAATTTTTTACTGTCGCAAATTTTAAATATCCCAGGGATTGCCTTTTCTATAGTAAATTATTCAAAAAATAATTTTTTACTGTCGCAAATTTTAATTGCGCCAGGGATTGCCTTTTCTATAGTAAATTATTCAAAAAATAATTTTTTACTGTCGCAAATTTTAATTACGCCAGGGATTGCCTTTTCTATATTAAATTATTCAAAAAATAATATTCAACTGTCGCAAATTTTAATTACGCCAGGGATTGCCTTTTCTATAGTAAATTATTCAAAAAATAATTCTTTTATGTCTCAAATTTTAATTACGCCAGGGATTGCCTTTTCTATAGTAAATTATTCAAAAAATAATTTTCAACTGTCGCAAATTTTAATTACGCCAGGGATTGCCTTTTCTATAGTAAATTATACAAAAAAAAATTTTTTACTGTCGCAAATTTTAATTACGCCAGGGATTGCCTTTTCTATAGTAAATTATTCAAAAAATAATTTTATACTGTCGCAAATTTTAATTACGCCAGGGATTGCCTTTTCTATAGTAAATTATTCAAAAAATAATTTTATACTGTCGCAAATTTTAATTGCGCCAGGGATTGCCTTTTCTATAGTAAATTATTCAAAAAATAATTTTATACTGTCGCAAATTTTAATTACGCCAGGGATTGCCTTTTCTATAGTAAATTATTCAAAAAATAATTTTCTACTGTCGCAAATTTTAACTACGCCAGGGATTGCCTTTTTTATAGTAAATTATTCAAAAAATAATTTTCTACTGTCGCAAATTTTAATTACGCCAGGGATGGTCTTTTCTATAGTAAATTATTCAAAAAATAATTTTCTACTGTCGCAAATTTTAATTACGCCAGGGATTGCCTTTTCTATAGTAAATTATTCAAAAAATAATTTTATACTGTCGCAAATTTTAACTGCGCCAGGGATTGCCTTTTCTATAGTAAATTATTCAAAAAATAATTTTATACTGTCGCAAATTTTAATTACGCCAGGGATTGCCTTTTTTATAGTAAATTATTCAAAAAATAATTTTCTACTGTCGCAAATTTTAATTACGCCAGGGATGGCCTTTTCTATAGTAAATTATTCAAAAAATAATTTTCTACTGTCGCAAATTTTAATTACGCCAGGGATTGACTTTTCTATAGTAAATTATTCAAAAATAATTTTATACTGTCGCAAATTTTAATTACGCCAGGGATTGCCTTTTCTATAGTAAATTATTCAAAAAATAATTTTATACTGTCGCAAATTTTAATTACGCCAGGGATTGCCTTTTCTATAGTAAATTATTCAAAAAATAATTTTCTACTGTCGCAAATTTTAATTACGCCAGGGATTGCCTTTTCTATAGTAAATTATTCAAAAAATAATTTTCTACTGTCGCAAATTTTAATTGCGCCAGGGATTGCCTTTTCTATAGTAAATTATTCAAAAAATAATTTTTTACTGTCGCAAATTTCAAATCCGCCAGGGATTGCCTTTTCTATAGTAAATTACTCAAAAAATAATTTTCTACTGTCGCAAATTTTAATTACGCCAGGGATTGCCTTTTCTATAGTAAATTATTCAAAAAATAATTTTATACTGTCGCAAATTTTAATTACGCCAAGGATTGCCTTTTCTATAGTAAATTATGCAAAAAATAATTTTTTACTGTCGCAAATTTTAATTGCGCCAGGGCTTGCCTTTTCTATAGTAAATTATTCAAAAAATAATTTTTTACTCTCGCAAATTTCAAATCCGCCAGGGATTGCCATTTCTATAGTAAATTATTCAAAAAATAATTTTTTACTGTCGCAAATTTCAAATCCGCCAGGGATTGCCTTTTCTATAGTAAATTATTCAAAAAATAATTTTCAACTGTCGCAAATTTTAATTACGACAGGGATTGCCTTTTCTATAGTAAATTATTCAAAAAATAATTTTATACTGTCGCAAATTTTAATTACGCCAGGGATTGCCTTTTCTATAGTAAATTATTCAAAAAATAATTTTCTACTGTCGCAAATTTTAATTACGCCAGGGATTGCCTTTTCTATAGTAAATTATTCAAAAAATAGTTTTCTACTGTCGCAAATTTTAATTGCGCCAGGGATTGCCTTTTCTATAGTAAATTATTCAAAAAATAATTTTTTACTGTCGCAAATTTCAAATCCGCCAGGGATTGCCTTTTCTACAGTAAATTTTGCAAAAAATAATTTTTTACTGTTGCAAATTTTAATTGCGCCAGGGATTGCCTTTTCTATAGTAAATTATTCAAAAAATAATTTTTTACTGTCGCAAATTTTAAGTGCGCCAGGGATTGCCTTTTCTATAGGAAATTATGCAAAAAATAATTTTTTACTGTCGCAAATTTTAATTGCGCCAGGGAGTGCCTTTTCTATAGTAAATTTCTCACAAATTAATTTTTTACTGTCGCAAATTTTAAATACGCCAGGGATTGCCTTTTCTATAGTAAATTATTCAAAAAATAATTTTCTACTGTCGCAAATTTTAATTACGCCAGGGATTGCCTTTTCTATAGTAAATTATTCAAAAAATAATTTTCTACTGTCGCAAATTTTAATTACGCCAGGCATTGCCTTTTCTATAGTAAATTATTCAAAAAATAATTTTTTACTGTCGCAAATTTTAATTGCGCCAGGGATTGCCTTTTCTATAGTAAATTATTCAAAAAATAATTTTTTACTGTCGCAAATTTCAAATCCGCCAGGGATTGCCTTTTCTACAGTAAATTTTGCAAAAAATAATTTTTTACTGTTGCAAATTTTAATTGCGCCAGGGATTGCCTTTTCTATAGTAAATTATTCAAAAAATTATTTTATACTCTCGCAAATTTTAATTACGCCAGAGATTGCCTTTTCTATAGTAAATTATTCAAAAAATAATTTTATACTGTCGCAAATTTTAGTTACGCCAGGGATTGCCTTTTCTATAGTAAATTATTCAAAAAATAATTTTCTACTGTCGCAAATTTTAATTACGCCAGGGATTGCCTTTTCTATAGTAAATTATTCAAAAAATTATTTTCTACTGTCGCAAATTTTAATTACGCCAGGGATTGCCTTTTCTATAGTAAATTATTCAAAAAATAATTTTTTACTATCGCAAGTTTTAATTACGCCAGGGATTGCCTTTTCTATATAAATTATTCAAAAAATAATTTTTTACTGTTGCAAATTTTAATTGCGCCAGGGATTGCCTTTTCTATAGTAAATTATTCAAAAAATAATTTTGTACTGTCGCAAATTTTAATTACGCCAGGGATTGCCTTTTCTATAGTAAATTATTCAAAAAATAATTTTCAACTGTCGCAAATTTTAATTACGCCAGGGATTGCCTTTTCTATAGTAAATTATTCAAAAAATAATTTTTTACTGTCGCAAATTTCAAATCCGCCAGGGATTGCCCTTTCTACAGTAAATTTTGCAAAAAATAATTTTTTACTGTTGCAAATTTTAATTGCGCCAGGGATTGCCTTTTCTATAGTAAATTATTCAAAAAATAATTTTTTACTGTCGCAAATTTTAAGTGCGCCAGGGATTGCCTTTTCTATAGTAAATTATTCAAAAAATAATTTTCTACTGTCGCAAATTTTAATTACGCCAGGGATTGCCTTTTCTATAGTAAATTATTCAAAAAATAATTTTATACTGTCGCGAATTTTAATTACGCCAGGGATTGCCTTTTCTATAGTAAATTATTCAAAAAATAATTTTTTACTGTCGCAAATTTTAAATCCGCCAGGGATTGCCTTTTCTATAGTAAATTATTCAAAAAATAATTTTTTACTGTCGCAAATTTTAATTACGCCAGGGATTGCCTTTTCTATAGTAAATTATTCAAAAAATAATTTCTTACTGTCGCAAATTTTAATTACGCCAGGGATTGCCTTTTCTATAGTAAATTATTCAAAAAATAATTTTTTACTGTCGCAAATTTTAATTACGCCAGGGATTGCCTTTTCTATAGTAAATTATTCAAAAAATAATTTTCAACTGTCGCAAATTTTAATTACGCCAGGGATTGCCTTTTCTATAGTAAATTATTCAAAAAATAATTTTTTACTGTCGCAAATTTTAATTACGCCAGGGATTGCCTTTTCTATAGTAAATTATTCAAAAAATAATTTTTTACTGTCGCAAATTTTAATTACGCCAAGGTTGCCTTTTCTATAGTAAATTATTCAAAAAATAATTTTCAACTGTCGCAAATTTTAATTACGCCAGGGATTGCCTTTTCTATAGTAAATTATTCAAAAAATAATTTTATACTGTCGCAAATTTTAATTACGCCAGGGATTGCCTTTTCTATAGTAAATTATTCAAAAAATAACTTTTCTACTGTTGCAAATTTTAATTGCGCCAGGGATTGCCTTTTCTATAGTAAATTATTCAAAAAATAATTTTTTACTGTCGCAAATTTTAAGTGCGCCAGGGATTGCCTTTTCTATAGTAAATTATTCAAAAAATAATTTTTTACTGTCGCAAATTTTAAGTGCGCCAGGGATTGCCTTTTCTATAGTAAATTATTCAAAAAATAATTTTTTACTGTCGCAAATTTTAAGTGCGCCAGGGATTGCCTTTTCTATAGTAAATTATTCAAAAAATAATTTTTTACTGTCGCAAAATTTAATTACGCCAGGGATTGCCTTTTCTTTAGTAAATTATTCAAAAAATAATTTTTTACTGTCGCAAATTTTAAATGCGCCAGGGATTGCCTTTTCTATAGTAAATTATTCAAAAAATAATTTTTTACTGTCGCAAATTTTAAATATCCCAGGGATTGCCTTTTCTATAGTAAATTTCTCACAAATTAATTTTTTACTGTCGCAAATTTTAAATACGCCAGGGATTGCCTTTTCTATAGTAAATTATTCAAAAAATAATTTTCTACTGTCGCAAATTTTAATTACGCCAGGGATTGCCTTTTCTATAGTAAATTATTCAAAAAAATAATTTTTTACTGTCGCAAATTTTAACTGCGCCAGGGATTGCCTTTTCTATAGTAAATTAT
This sequence comes from Dioctria linearis, assembly GCA_963930735.1. NCBI lineage: Eukaryota > Metazoa > Arthropoda > Insecta > Diptera > Asilidae > Dioctria > Dioctria linearis. The sequence continues at coordinate 27,427 of CAWVNZ010001688.1, read as the reverse complement.
TCAAAAAATAATTTTTTACTGTCGCAAATTTTAAGTGCGCCAGGGATTGCCTTTTCTATAGTAAATTTTGCAAAAAATAATTTTTTACTGTTGCAAATTTTAATTGCGCCAGGGATTGCCTTTTCTATAGTAAATTATTCAAAAAATAATTTTATACTGTCGCAAATTTTAATTACGCCAGGGATTGCCTTTTCTATAGTAAATTATTCAAAAAATAATTTTATACTGTCGCAAATTTTAATTACGCCAGGGATTGCCTTTCCTATAGTAAATTATTCAAAAAATAATTTTCTACTGTCGCAAATTTTAATTACGCCAGGGATTGCCTTTTCTATAGTAAATTATTCAAAAAATAATTTTCTACTGTCGCAAATTTTAATTACGCCAGGTATTGCCTTTTTTATAGTATATTATTCAAAAAATATTTTTTTACTGTCGCAAATTTCAAACCCGCCAGGGATTGCCTTTTCTATAGTAAATTATTCAAAAAAAAATTTTCTACTGTCGCAAATTTTAATTGCGCCAGGGATGGCCTTTTCTATAGTAAATTATTCAAAAAATAATTTTATATTGTCGCAAATTTTAATTACGCCAGGGATTGCCTTTTCTATAGTAAATTATTCAAAAAATAATATTTTACTGTCGCAAATTTTAATTGCGCCAGGGATTGCCTTTTCTATAGTAAATTATTCAAAAAATAATTTTTTACTGTCGCAAATTTTAATTACGCCAGGGATTGCCTTTTCTATAGTAAATTATTCAAAAAATAATTTTTTACTGTCGCAAATTTTAAGTGCGCCAGGGATTGCCTTTTCTATAGTAAATTATTCAAAAAATAATTTTTTACTGTCGCAAATTTTAATTACGCCAGGGATTGCCTTTTCTATAGTAAACTTTTCAAAAAATAATTTTCTACTGTCGCAAATTTTAATTACGCCAGGGATTGCCTTTTCTATAGTAAATTATTCAAAAAATAATTTTTTACTGTCGCAAATTTTAATTACGCCTGGGATTGCCGTTTCTATAGTAAATTATTCAAAAAATAATTTTATACTGTCGCAAATTTTAATTACGCAAAGGATGACCTTTTCTATAGTAAATTATTCAAAAAATAATTTTATACTGTCGCAAATTTTAATTACGCCAGGGATTGCCTTTTCTATATTAAATTATTCAAAAAATAATTTTTTACTGTCGCAAATTTTAATTACGCCAGGGATTGCCTTTTCTATAGTAAATTATTCAAAAAATAATATTTTACTGTCGCAAATTTTAATTGCGCCAGGGATTGCCTTTTCTATAGTAAATTATTCAAAAAATAATTTTTTACTGTCGCAAATTTTAATTACGCCAGGGATTGCCTTTTCTATAGTAAATTATTCAAAAAATAATTTTTTACTGTCGCAAATTTTAAGTGCGCCAGGGATTGCCTTTTCTATAGTAAATTATTCAAAAAATAATTTTATACTGTCGCAAATTTTAATTACGCAAAGGATGACCTTTTCTATAGTAAATTATTCAAAAAATAATTTTATACTGTCGCAAATTTTAATTACGCCAGGGATTGCCTTTTCTATAGTAAACTTTTCAAAAAATAGTTTTCTACTGTCGCAAATTTTAATTACGCCAGGGATTGCCTTTTCTATAGTAAATTATTCAAAAAATAATTTTTTACTGTCGCAAATTTTAATTACGCCAGGGATTGCCTTTTCTATAGTAAATTATTCAAAAAATAATTTTCTACTGTCGCAAATTTTAATTACGCCAGGGATTGCCTTTTCTATAGTAAATTATTCAAAAAAATAATTTTTTACTGTCGCAAATTTTAATTACGCCAGGGATTGCCTTTTCTATAGTAAATTATTCAAAAAATAATTTTCTACTGTCGCAAATTTTAATTACGCCAGGGATTGCCTTTTCTATAGTAAATTATTCAAAAAATAATTTTTTACTGTCGCAAATTTTAATTACGCCAGGGATTGCCGTTTCTATAGTAAATTATTCAAAAAATAATTTTCTACTGTCGCAAATTTTAATTACGCCAGGGATTGCCTTTTCTATAGTAAATTATTCAAAAAATAATTTTCTACTGTCGCAAATTTTAATTGCGCCAGGGATTGCCTTTTCTATAGTAAATTATTCAAAAAATAATTTTATACTGTCGCAAATTTTAATTACGCCAGGGATTGCCTTTTCTATAGTAAATTATTCAAAAAATAATTTTCTACTGTCGCAAATTTTAAATACGCCAGGGATTGCCTTTTCTATAGTAAATTATTCAAAAAAAAATTTTCTACTGTCGCAAATTTTAAATACGCCAGGGATTGCCTTTTCTATAGTAAATTATTCAAAAAATAATTTTTTACTGTCGCAAATTTTAATTGCGCCAGGGATTGCATTTTCTATAGTAAATTATTCAAAAAATAATTTTTTACTCTCGCAAATTTCAATTTCGCCATGTAAATTTTTCACAAATTAATTTTTTACTGTCGCAAATTTTAAATACGCCAGGGATTGCCTTTTCTATAGTAAATTATTCAAGAAATAGTTTTTTACTGTCGCAAATTTTAATTACGCCAAGGATTGCCTTTTCTATAGTAAATTATTCAAAAAATAATTTTTTATTGTCGCAAATTTTAATTACGCCAGTGATTGCCTTTTCTATAGTAAATTATTCAAAAAATAATTTTATACTGTCGCAAATTTTATTTACGCCAGGGATTGCCTTTTCTATAGTAAGTTATTCAAAAAATAATTTTCTACTGTCGCAAATTTTAATTACGCCAGGGATTGCCTTTTCTATAGTAAATTATTCAAAAAATAATTTTCTACTGTCGCAAATTTTAAATACGCCAGGGATTGCCTTTTCTATTGTAAATTATTCAAAAAATAATTTTTTACTGTCGCAAATTTTAAGTGTGCCAGGGATTGCCTTTTCTATAGTAAATTATTCAAAAATTAATTTCCTACTGTCGCAAATTTTCATTACGCCAGGGATTGCCTTTTCTATAGTAAATTTTGCAAAAAATAATTTTTTACTATCGCAAATTTTAATTACGCCAGGCATTGCCTTTTCCATAGTAAATTATTCAAAAAATAATTTTTTACTGTCGCAAATTTTAATTACGCCAGGGATTGCCTTTTCTATAGTAAATTATTCAAAAAATAATTTTTTACTGTCGCAAATTTCAAATCCGCCAGGGATTGCCTTTTCTACAGTAAATTTTGCAAAAAATGATTTTTTACTGTTGCAAATTTTAATTGCGCCAGGGATTGCCTTTTCTACAGTAAATTTTGCAAAAAATAATTTTTACTGTTGCAAATTTTAATTGCGCCAAGGATTGCCTTTTCTACAGTAAATTTTGCAAAGAACAATTTTTTACTGTTGCAAATTTTAATTGCGCCAGGGATTGCCTTTTCTATAGTAAATTATTCTAAAAATAATTTTCTACTGTCGCAAATTTTAATTGCGCCAGGGGTTGCCTTTTCTATAGTAAATTATTCAAAAAATAATTTTATACTGTCGCAAATTTTAATTACGCCAGGGATTGCCTTTTCTATAGTAAATTATTCAAAAAATAATTTTCTACTGTCGCAAATTTTAATTACGCCAGGGATTGCCTTTTCTATAGTAAATTATTCAAAAAATAATTTTTTACTGTCGCAAATTTTAAGTGCGCCAGGGATTGCCTTTTCTATAGTAAATTATTCAAAAAATAATTTTCTACTGTCGCAAATTTTAAGTGCGCCAGGGATTGCCTGTTCTATAGTAAATTTTGCAAAAAATAATTTTTTACTGTCGCAAATTTTAATTGCGCCAGGGATTGCCTTTTCTATAGTAAATTATTCAAAAAATAATTTTCTACTGTGGCAAATTTTAATTACGCCAGGCATTGCCTTTTCTATAGTAAATTATTCAAAAAATAATTTTCTACTGTCGCAAATTTTAATTACGCCAGGGATTGCCTTTTCTATAGTAAATTATTCAAAAAATTATTTTATACTGTCGCAAATTTTAATTGCGCCAGGGATTGCCTTTTCTATAGTAAATTATTCAAAAAATAATTTCTTACTGTCGCAAATTTTAAATACGCCAGGGATTGCCTTTTCTATAGTAAATTATTCAAAAAATAATTTTATACTGTCGCAAATTTTAATTACGCCAGGAATTGCCTTTCTATAGAAAATTATTCAAAAAATAATTTTTTACTGTCGCAAATTTTAAGTGCGCCAGGGATTGCTTTTCTATAGTAAATTATTCAAAAAATAATTTTTTACTCTCGCAAATTTCAATTTCGCCAGGTAAATTTTTCACAAATTAATTTTTTACTGTCGCTAATTTTAAATACGCCAGGGATTGCCTTTTCTATAGTAAATTATTCAAAAAATAATTTTTTACTGTCGCAAATTTTAATTACGCCAGGGATTGCCTTTTCTATAGTAAATTATTCAAAATATAATTTTCTACTGTCGCAAATTTTAATTACGCCAGGGATTGCTTTTTCTATAGTAATTTATTCAAAAAATAATTTTCTATTGTCGCAAATTTTAATTACGCCAGGGATTGCCTTTTCTATAGTAAATTATTCAAAAAATAATTTTCTACTGTCGCAAATTTTAATTACGCCAGGGATTGCCTTTTCTATAGTAAATTATTCAAAAAATAATTTTTTACTGTCGCAAATTTTAAGTGCGCCAGGGATTGCCTTTTCTATAGTAAATTATTCAAAAAATAATTTTCTACTGTCGCAAATTTTAATTACGCCAGGGATTGCCTTTTCTATAGTAAATTATTCAAAAAATAATTTTTTACTGTCGCAAATTTTAAGTGCGCCAGGGATTGCCTTTTCTATAGTAAATTATTCAAAAATTAATTTTTTACTGTCGCAAATTTTAATTACGCCAGGGATTGCCTTTTCTATAGTAAATTATTCAAAAAATAATTGTTTACTGTCGCAAATTTTAATTACGCCAGGGATTGCCTTTTCTATAGTAAAATTTTCAAAAAATTATTTTCTACTGTCGCAAATTTTTATTACGCCAGGGATTGCCTTTTCTATAGTAAATTATTCAAAAAATAATTTTTTACTGTCGCAAATTTTAATTACGCCAGGGATTGCCTTTTCTATAGTAAATTATTCAAAAAATAATTTTCTACTGTCGCAAATTTTAATTACGCCAGGGATTGCCTTTTCTATAGTAAATTATTCAAAAAATAATTTTATACTGTCGCAAATTTTAATTACGCCAGGGATTGCCTTTTCTATAGTAAATTATTCAAAAAATAATTTTTTACTATCGCAAATTTTAATTACGCCAGGGATTGCCTTTTCTATAGTAAATTATTCAAAAAATAATTTTTTACTCTCGCAAATTTTAATTACGCCAGGGATTGCCTTTTCTATAGTAAACTTTTCAAAAAATAATTTTCTACTGTCGCAAATTTTAATTACGCCAGGGATTGCCTTTTCTATAGTAAATTATTCAAAAAATAATTTTTTACTGTCGCAAATTTCAATTACGCCAGGGATTGCCTTTTTCTATAGTAAATTATTCAAAAATAATTTTCTACTGTCGCAAATTTTAATTGCGCCAGGGATTGCCTTTTCTATAGTAAATTATTCAAAAAATAATTTTATACTGTCGCAAATTTTAATTACGCCAGGGATTGCCTTTTCTATAGTAAATTATTCAAAAAATAATTTTTTACTGTCGCAAATTTTAATTACGCCAGGGATTGCCTTTTCTATAGTAATTATTCAAAAAATAATTTTCTACTGTCGCAAATTTTAATTACGCCAGGGATTGCCTTTTCTATAGTAAATTATTCAAAAAATAATTTTCTACTGTCGCTAATTTTAATTGCGCCAGGGATTGCCTTTTCTATAGTAAATTATTCAAAAAATAATTTTCTACTGTCGCAAATTTTAAATACGCCAGGGATTGCCTTTTCTATAGTAAATTATTCAAAAAATAATTTTCTACTGTCGCAAATTTTAAATACGCCAGGGATTGCCTTTTCTATAGTAAATTATTCAAAAAATAATTTTTTACTGTCGCAAATTTTAATTGCGCCAGGGATTGCCTTTTCTATAGTAAATTATTAAAAAAATAATTTTTTACTATCGCAAATTTTAATTACGCCAGGGATTGCCTTTTCTATAGTAAATTATTCAAAAAATAATTTTTTACTCTCGCAAATTTTAATTACTCCAGTGATTGCCTTTTCTATAGTAAACTTTTCAAAAAATAATTTTCTACTGTCGCAAATTTTAATTACGCCAGGGATTGCCTTTTCTATAGTAAATTATTCAAAAAATAATTTTTTACTGTCGCAAATTTTAATTACGCCAGGGATTGCCTTTTCTATAGTAAATTACTCAAAAAATAATTTTCTACTGTCGCAAATTTTAATTACGCCAGGGATTGCCTTTTCTATAGTAAATTATTCAAAAAATAATTTTCTACTGTCGCAAATTTTAATTGCGCCAGGGATTGCCTTTTCTATAGTAAATGATTCAAAAAATAATTTTATACTGTCGCAAATTTTAATTGCGCCAGGGATTGCCTTTTCTATAGTAAATTATTCAAAAAATAATTTTCTACTGTCGCAAATTTTAAATACGCCAGGGATTGCCTTTTCTATAGTAAATTATTCAAAAAATAATTTTCTACTGTCGCAAATTTTAAATACGCCAGGTATTGCCTTTTCTATAGTAAATTATTCAAAAAATAATTATTTACTGTCGCAAATTTTAATTGCGCCAGAGATTGCCTTTTCTATAGTAAATTATTCAAAAAATAATTTTTTACTCTCGCAAATTTCAATTTCGCCAGGTAAATTTTTCACAAATTAATTTTTTGCTGTCGCAAATTTTAAATACGCCAGGGATTGCCTTTTCTATAGTAAATTATTCAAAAAATAGTTTTCTACTGTCGCAAATTTTAATTACGCCAGGGATTGCCTTTTCTATAGTAAATTATTCAAAAAATAATTTTCTACCGTCGCAAATTTTAATTACGCCAGGGATTGCCTTTTCTATAGTAAATTATTCAAAAAATAATTTTCTACTGTCGCAAATTTTAAATACGCCAGGGATTGCCTTTTCTATAGTAAATTATTCAAAAAATAATTTTTTACTGTCGCAAATTTTAATTACGCCAGGGATTGCCTTTTCTATAGTAAATTATTCAAAAAATAATTTTTTACTGTCGCAAATTTTAATTACGCCAGGGATTGCCTTTTCTATAGTAAATTATTCAAAAAAAAATTTTATACTGTCGCAAATTTTAATTACGCCAGGGATTGCCTTTTCTATAGTAAATTATTCAAAAAAAAAATTTTCTACTGTCGCAAATTTTAATTACGCCAGGGATTGCCTTTTCTATAGTAAATTATTCAAAAAATAATTTTCTACTGTCACAAATTTTAAATACGCCAGGGATTGCCTTTTCTATAGTAAATTATTCAAAAAATAATTTTTTACTGTCGCAAATTTTAAGTGCGCCAGGGATTGCCTTTTCTATAGTAAATTATTCAAAAAATAATTTTCTACTGTCGCAAATTTTAATTACGCCAGGGATTGCTTTTTCTATAGTAAATTATTCAAAAAATAATTTTCTACTGTCGCAAATTTTAATTACGCCAGGGATTGTCTTTTCTATCGTAAATTATTCAAAAAATAATTTTCTACTGTCGCAAATTTTAATTACGCCAGGGATTGCTTTTTCTATAGTAAATTATTCAAAAAATAATTTTCTACTGTCGCAAATTTTAATTACGCCAGGGATTGTCTTTTCTATCGTAAATTATTCAAAAAATAATTTTCTACTGTCGCAAATTTTAATTACGCCAGGGACTGCCTTTTCTATATTAAATTATTCAAAAAATAATTTTTTACTGTCACAAATTTTAAGTGCGCCAGGGATTGCCTTTTCTATAGTAAATTATTCAAAAATTAATTTCTTACTGTCGCAAATTTTAATTACGCCAGGGATTGCCTATTCTATAGTAAATTATTCAAAAAATAATTTTTTACTCTCGCAAATTTCAAATCCGCCAGGGATTGCCTTTTCTACAGTAAATTTTGCAAAAAATAATTTTTTACTGTCGCAAATTTCAAATCCGCCAGGGATTGCCTTTTCTACAGTAAATTTTGCAAAAAATAATTCTTTACTGTTGCAAATTTTAATTGCGCCAGGGATTGCCTTTTCTATAGTAAATTATTCAAAAAATAATTTTCTACTGTCGCAAATTTTAATTGCGCCAGGGATTGCCTTTTCTATAGTAAATTATTCAAAAAATAATTTTTTACTGTCGCAAATTTTAAGTGCGCCAGGGATTGCCTTTTCTATAGTAAATTATTCAAAAAATAGTTTTTTACTGTCGCAAATTTTAATTACGCCAGGGATTGCCTTTTCTATAGTAAATTATTCAAAAAATAATTTCTTACTGTCGCAAATTTTAAGTGCGCCAGGGATTGCCTTTTCTATAGTAAATTATTCAAAAAATAATTTTCTACTGTCGCAAATTTTAAGTGCGTCAGGGATTGCCTTTTCTATAGTAAATTTTGCAAAAAATAATTTTTTACTGTCGCAAATTTTAATTGCGCCAAGGATTGCCTTTTCTATAGTAAATTATTCAAAAAATAATTTTGTACTGTCGCAAATTTTAATTACGCCAGGGATTGCCTTTTCTATAGTAAATTATTCAAAAAATAATTTTCTACTGTCGCAAATTTTAATTACGCCAGGGATTGCCTTTTCTATAGTAAATTATTCAAAAAATAATTTTATACTGTCGCAAATTTTAATTGCGCCAGGGATTGCCTTTTCTATAGTAAATAATGCAAAAAATAATTTTATACTGTCGCAAATTTTAATTACGCCAGGGATTGCCTTTTCTATAGTAAATTATTCAAAAAATAATTTCTTACTGTCGCAAATTTTAAATACGCCAGGGATTGCCTTTTCTATAGTAAATTATTCAAAAAATAATTTTCCACTGTCGCAAATTTTAATTACGCCAGGGATTGCCTTTTCTATAGTAAATTATTCAAAAAATAATTTTCAACTGTCGCAAATTTTAAGTGCGCCAGGGATTGCCTTTTCTATAGTAAATTATTCAAAAAATAATTTTCTACTGTCGCAAATTTCAAATCCGCCAGGGATTGCCTTTTCTATAGTAAATTATAAAAAAAATAATTTTCTACTGTCGCAAATTTTAATTACGCCAGGGATTGCCTTTTCTATAGTAAATTATTCAAAAAAATAATTTTCTACTGTCGCAAATTTTAATTACGCCAGGGATTGCCTTTTCTATAGTAAATTATTCAAAAAATAATTTTCTATTGTCGCAAATTTTAATTACGCCAGGGATTGCCTTTTCTATAGTAAATTATTCAAAAAATAATTTTCTACTGTCGCAAATTTTAATTACGCCAGGGATTGCCTTTTCTATAGTAAATTATTCAAAAAATAATTTTCTAATGTCGCAAATTTTAATTGCGCCAGGGATTGCCTTTTCTATAGTAAATTATTCAAAAAATAATTTTGAACTGTCGCAAATTTTAATTGCGCCAGGGATTGCCTTTTCTATAGTAAATTATTCAAAAAATAATGTTATACTGTTGCAAATATTAATTACGCCAGGGATTGCCTTTTCTATAGTAAATTTTTCAAAAAATAATTTTCAACTGTCGCAAATTTTAATTACGCCAGGGATTGCCTTTTCTATAGTAAATTATTCAAAAAATAATTTTATACTGTCGCAAATTTTAATTACGCCAGGGATTGCCTTTTCTATAGTAAATTATTCAAAAAATAATTTTCAACTGTCGCAAATTTTAATTACGCCAGGGATTGCCTTTTCTATAGTAAATTATTCAAAAATAATTTTCTACTGTCGCAAATTTTAATTACGCCTGGGATTGCCTTTTCTATAGTAAATTATTCAAAAAATAATTTTCTACTGTCGCAAATTTTAATTGCGCCAAGGATTGCCTTTTCTATAGTAAATTATTCAAAAAATAATTTTGTACTGTCGCAAATTTTAATTACGCCAGGGATTGCCTTTTCTATAGTAAATTATTCAAAAAATAATTTTCTACTGTCGCAAATTTTAATTACGCCAGGGATTGCCTTTTCTATAGTAAATTATTCAAAAAATAATTTTATACTGTCGCAAATTTTAATTACGCCAGGGATTGCCTTTTCTATAGTAAATTATTCAAAAAATAATTTTCAACTGTCGCAAATTTTAATTGCGCCAGGGATTGCCTTTTCTATAGTAAATTATTCAAAAAATAATTTTCTACTGTCGCAAATTTCAAATCCGCCAGGGATTGCCTTTTCTATAGTAAATTATAAAAAAAATAATTTTCTACTGTCGCAAATTTTAATTACGCCAGGGATTGCCTTTTCTATAGTAAATTATTCAAAAAAATAATTTTCTACTGTCGCAAATTTTAATTACGCCAGGGATTGCCTTTTCTATAGTAAATTATTCAAAAAATAATTTTCTATTGTCGCAAATTTTAATTACGCCAGGGATTGCCTTTTCTATAGTAAATTATTCAAAAAATAATTTTCTACTGTCGCAAATTTTAATTACGCCAGGGATTGCCTTTTCTATAGTAAATTATTCAAAAAATAATTTTCTAATGTCGCAAATTTTAATTGCGCCAGGGATTGCCTTTTCTATAGTAAATTATTCAAAAAATAATTTTGAACTGTCGCAAATTTTAATTGCGCCAGGGATTGCCTTTTCTATAGTAAATTATTCAAAAAATAATGTTATACTGTTGCAAATATTAATTACGCCAGGGATTGCCTTTTCTATAGTAAATTTTTCAAAAAATAATTTTCAACTGTCGCAAATTTTAATTACGCCAGGGATTGCCTTTTCTATAGTAAATTATTCAAAAAATAATTTTATACTGTCGCAAATTTTAATTACGCCAGGGATTGCCTTTTCTATAGTAAATTATTCAAAAAATAATTTTCAACTGTCGCAAATTTTAATTACGCCAGGGATTGCCTTTTCTATAGTAAATTATTCAAAAATAATTTTCTACTGTCGCAAATTTTAATTACGCCTGGGATTGCCTTTTCTATAGTAAATTATTCAAAAAATAATTTTCTACTGTCGCAAATTTTAATTGCGCCAGGGATTGCCTTTTCTATAGTAAATTATTCAAAAAATAATTTTATACTGTCGCAAATTTTAATTACGCCAGGGATTGCCTTTTCTTTAGTAAATTTTTCAAAAAATAATTTTTTACTGTCGCAAATTTTAATTACGCCAGGGATTGCCTTTTCTATAGTAAATTATTCAAAAAATAATTTTCAACTGTCGCAAATTTTAATTACGCCAGGGATTGCCTTTTCTATAGTTAATTATTCAAAAAATAATTTTATCCTGTCGCAAATTTTAATTACGCCAGGGATTGCCTTTTCTATAGTAAATTATTCAAAAAATAATTTTATACTGTCGCAAATTTTAATTACGCCAGGGATTGCCTTTTCTATAGTAAATTATTCAAAAAATAATTTTCTACTGTCGCAAATTTTAATTACGCCAGGGATTGCCTTTTCTATAGTAAATTATTCAAAAAATAATTTTCTACTGTCGCAAATTTTAATTACGCCAGGGATTGCCTTTTCTATAGTAAATTATTCAAAAAATAATTTTCTACTGTCGCAAATTTTTATTGCGCCAAGGATTGCCTTTTCTATAGTAAATTATTCAAAAAATAATTTTCAACTGTCGCAAATTTTAATTGCGCCAGGGATTGCCTTTTCTATAGTAAATTATTCAAAAAATAATTTTCAACTGTCGCAAATTTTAATTACGCCAGGGATTGCCTTTTCTATAGTAAATTATTCAAAAAATAATTTTCAACTGTCGCAAATTTTAATTACGCCAAGGATTGCCTTTTCTATAGTAAATTATTCAAAAAATAATTTTTTACTATCGGAAGTTTTAATTACGCCAGGGATTATTCAAAAAATAATTTTATACTGTCGCAAATTTTAATTACGCCAGGGATTGCCATTTCTATAGTAAATTATTCAAAAAATAATTTTATACTGTCGCAAATTTTAATTACGCCAGGGATTGCCTTTTCTATAGTAAATTTCTCACAAATTAATTTTTACTGTCGCAAATTTTAATTACGCCAGGGATTGCCTTTTCTATAGTAAATTATTCAAAAAATAATTTTATACTGTCGCAAATTTTAAGTGCGCCAGGGATTGCCTTTTCTATAGTAAATTATTCAAAAAATAATTTTTTACTGTCGCAAATTTTAATTGCGCCAGGGATTGCCTTATCTATAGTAAATTTTGCAAAACATAATTTTTTACTGTCGCAAATTTTAAATACGCCAGGGATTGCCTTTTCTATAGTAAATTATTCAAAAAATAATTTTTTACTGTCGCAAATTTTAATTGCGCCAGGGATTGCCTTTTCTATAGTAAATTTTGCAAAAAATAATTTTTTACTGTCGCAAATTTTAAATACGCCAGGGATTGCCTTTTCTATAGTAAATTATTCAAAAAATAATTTTTTACTGTCGCAAATTTTAATTACGCCAGGGATTGCCTTTTCTATAGTAAATTTTGCAAAAAATAATTTTATACTGTCGCAAATTTTAATTACGCCAGGGATTGCCTTTTCTATAGAAAATTATTCAAAAAATAATTTTCTACTGTCGCAAATTTTAATTACGCCAGGGATTGCCTTTTCTATAGTAAATTATTCAAAAAATAATTTTCTACTCTCGCAAATTTTAATTACGCCAGGGATTGCCTTTTCTATGGTAAATTATTCAAAAAATAATTTTTTGCTGTCGCAAATTTCAAATCCGCCAGGGATTGCCTTTTCTATAGTAAATTATTCAAAAAATAATTTTATACTGTCGCAAATTTTAATTACGCCAGGGATTGCCTTTTTTATAGTAAATTATTCAAAAAATATTTTTATACTGTCGCAAATTTTAATTACGCCAGGGATTGCCTTTTCTATAGTAAATTATTCAAAAAATAATTTTATACTGGCGCAAATTTTAATTACGCCAGGGATTGATTTCTATAGTAAATTATTCAAAAAATAATTTTCTACTGTCGCACATTTTAATTACGCCAGGGATTGCCTTTTCTATAGTAAATTATTCAAAAAATAATTTTCAACTGTCGCAAATTTTAAGTGCGCCAGGGATTGCCTTTTCTATAGTAAATTATTCAAAAATAATTTTCTACTGTCGCAAATTTTAATTATGCCAGGGATTGCCTTTTCTATATTAAATTATTCAAATAATAATTTTATACTGTCGCAAATTTTAAGTGCGCCAGGGATTGCCTTTTCTATAGTAAATTATTCAAAAAATAATTTGCTACTGTCGCAAATTTTAATTACGCCAGGGATTGCCTTTTCTATAGTAAATTTCTCACAAATTAATTTTTTACTGTCGCAAATTTTAATTACGCCAGGGATTGCCTTTTCTATAGTAAATTATTCAAAAAATAATTTTCTACTGTCGAAAATTTTAATTACGCCAGGGATTGCCTTATCTATAGTAAATTATTCAAAAAATAATTTTATACTGTCGCAAATTTTAATTACGCCAGGGATTGCCTTTTCTTTAGTAAATTTTGCAAAAAAATAATTTTTTACTGTCGCAAATTTTAATTGCGCCAGGGATTGCCTTTTCTATAGTAAATTATTCAAAAAATAATTTTAACTGTCGCAAATTTTAAATACGCCAGGGATTGCCTTTTCTATAGTAAATTATTCAAAAAATAATTTTATACTGTCGCAAATTTTAATTACGCCAGGGATTGCCTTTTCTATATTAAAATATTCAAAAAATAATTTTTTACTGTCGCAAATTTCAAATCCGCCAGGGATTGCCTTTTCTATAGTAAATTATTCAAAAAATAATTTTCTACTGTCGCAAATTTTAATTACGCCAGGGATTGCCTTTTCTATAGTAAATTATTCAAAAAATAATTTTTTACTATCGCAAGTTTTAATTGCGCCAGGGATTGCATTTTCTACAGTAAATTATTCAAAAAATAATTTTCTACTGTCGCAAATTTTAATTACGCCAGGAATTGCCTTTTCTATAATAAATTATTCAAAAAATAATTTTCTACTGTCGCAAATTTTAATTACGCCAGGGATTGCCTTTTTTATAATAAATTATTCAAAAAATAATTTTTTACTGTCGCAAATTTTAAGTGCGCCTTTTCTATAGTAAATTATTCAAAAAATAATTTTTTACTGTCGCAAATTTTAAGTGCGCCAGGGATTGCCTTTTCTATAGTAAATTATTCAAAAAATAATTTTTTACTGTCGCAAATTTTAATTACGCCAGGGATTGCCTTTTCTATAGTAAATTATTCAAAAAATAATTTTATACTGTCGCAAATTTTAATTACGCCAGGGATTGCCTTTTCTATAGTAAATTATTCAAAAAATAATTTTATACTGTCGCAAATTGTAATTGCGCCAGGGATTGCCTTTTCTATAGTAAATTATTCAAAAAATAATTTTCTACTGTCGCAAATTTTAATTGCGCCAGGGATTGCCTTTTCTATAGTAAATTATTCAAAAAATAATTTTCTACTGTCGCAAATTTTAATTGCGCCAGGGATTGCCTTTTCTATAGTAAATTATTCAAAAAATAATTTTTTACTGTCGCAAATTTCAAATCCGCCAGGGATTGCCCTTTCTACAGTAAATTTTGCAAAAAATAATTTTTTACTATCGCAAATTTTAATTGCGCCAGGGATTGCCTTTTCTATAGTAAATTATTCAAAAAATAATTTTTTACTGTCGCAAATTTTAAATACGCCAGGGATTGCCTTTTCTATAGTAAATTATTCAAAAAATAATTTTATACTGTCGCAAATTTTAATTGCGCCAGGGATTGCCTTTTCTATAGTAAATTATTCAAAAAATAATTTTTTACTGTCGCAAATTTCAAATCCGCCAGGGATTGCCTTTTCTATAGTAAATTATTCAAAAAATAATTTTCTACTGTCGCAAATTTTAATTACGCCAGGGATTGCCTTTTCTATAGTAAATTATTCAAAAAATAATTTTATACTGTCGCAAATTTTAATTACGCCAGGGATTGCCTTTTCTTTAGTAAATTTTGCAAAAAAATAATTTTTTACTGTCGCAAATTTTAATTGCGCCAGGGATTGCCTTTTCTATAGTAAATTATTCAAAAAATAATTTTAACTGTCGCAAATTTTAAATACGCCAGGGATTGCCTTTTCTATAGTAAATTATTCAAAAAATAATTTTATACTGTCGCAAATTTTAATTACGCCAGGGATTGCCTTTTCTATATTAAAATATTCAAAAAATAATTTTTTACTGTCGCAAATTTCAAATCCGCCAGGGATTGCCTTTTCTATAGTAAATTATTCAAAAAATAATTTTCTACTGTCGCAAATTTTAATTACGCCAGGGATTGCCTTTTCTATAGTAAATTATTCAAAAAATAATTTTTTACTATCGCAAGTTTTAATTGCGCCAGGGATTGCATTTTCTACAGTAAATTATTCAAAAAATAATTTTCTACTGTCGCAAATTTTAATTACGCCAGGAATTGCCTTTTCTATAATAAATTATTCAAAAAATAATTTTCTACTGTCGCAAATTTTAATTACGCCAGGGATTGCCTTTTTTATAATAAATTATTCAAAAAATAATTTTTTACTGTCGCAAATTTTAAGTGCGCCTTTTCTATAGTAAATTATTCAAAAAATAATTTTTTACTGTCGCAAATTTTAAGTGCGCCAGGGATTGCCTTTTCTATAGTAAATTATTCAAAAAATAATTTTTTACTGTCGCAAATTTTAATTACGCCAGGGATTGCCTTTTCTATAGTAAATTATTCAAAAAATAATTTTATACTGTCGCAAATTTTAATTACGCCAGGGATTGCCTTTTCTATAGTAAATTATTCAAAAAATAATTTTATACTGTCGCAAATTGTAATTGCGCCAGGGATTGCCTTTTCTATAGTAAATTATTCAAAAAATAATTTTCTACTGTCGCAAATTTTACTTGCGCCAGGGATTGCCTTTTCTATAGTAAATTATTCAAAAAATAATTTTCTACTGTCGCAAATTTTAATTGCGCCAGGGATTGCCTTTTCTATAGTAAATTATTCAAAAAATAATTTTTTACTGTCGCAAATTTCAAATCCGCCAGGGATTGCCCTTTCTACAGTAAATTTTGCAAAAAATAATTTTTTACTATCGCAAATTTTAATTGCGCCAGGGATTGCCTTTTCTATAGTAAATTATTCAAAAAATAATTTTTTACTGTCGCAAATTTTAAATACGCCAGGGATTGCCTTTTCTATAGTAAATTATTCAAAAAATAATTTTATATTGTCGCAAATTTTAATTGCGCCAGGGATTGCCTTTTCTATAGTAAATTATTCAAAAAATAATTTTTTACTGTCGCAAATTTCAAATCCGCCAGGGATTGCCTTTTCTATACTAAATTATTCAAAAAATAATTTTCTACTGTCGCAAATTTTAATTACGCCAGGGATTGCCTTTTCTATAGTAAATTATTCAAAAAATCATTTTTTACTATCGCAAGTTTTAATTGCGCCAGGGATTGCCTTTTCTACAGTAAATTTTGCAAAAAATAATTTTTTACTATCGCAAGTTTTAATTACGCCAGGGATTGCCTTTTCTATAGTAAATTATTCAAAAAATAATTTTTTACTGTCGCAAATTTTAATTGCGCCAGGGATTGCCTTTTCTATAGTAAATTATTCAAAAAATAATTTTATACTGTCGCAAATTGTAATTGCGCCAGGGATTGCCTTTTCTATAGTAAATTATTCAAAAAATAACTTTATACTGTCGCAAGTTTTAATTACGCCAGGGATTGCCTTTTCTATAGTAAATTATTCAAAAAATAATTTTATACTGTCGCAAATTGTAATTGCGCCAGGGATTGCCTTTTCTATAGTAAATTATTCAAAAAATAATTTTCTACTGTCGCAAATTTTAATTGCGCCAGGGATTGCCTTTTCTATAGTAAATTATTCAAAAAATAATTTTATACTGTCGCAAATTTTAATTACGCCAGGGATTGCCTTTTCTGTAGTAAATTATTCAAAAAATAATTTTTTACTGTCGCAAATTTTAAATACGCCAGGGATTGCCTTTTCTATAGTAAATTATTCAAAAAATAATTTTCTAC
Organism: Dioctria linearis; assembly: GCA_963930735.1. Classification (NCBI taxonomy): domain Eukaryota; kingdom Metazoa; phylum Arthropoda; class Insecta; order Diptera; family Asilidae; genus Dioctria; species Dioctria linearis. The sequence continues at coordinate 10,185 of CAWVNZ010001688.1, read as the reverse complement.
TGTCGCAAATTTTAAATACGCCAGGGATTGCCTTTTCCATAGTAAATTATTCAAAAAATAATTTTTTACTGTCGCAAATTTTAATTACGCCAGGGATTGCCTTTTCTATAGTAAATTTTGAAAAAAATAATTTTATACTGTCGCAAATTTTAATTACGCCAGGGATTGCCTTTTCTATAGTAAATTATTCAAAAAATAATTTTCTATTGTCGCAAATTTTAATTACGCCAGGGATTGCCTTTTCTATAGTAAATTATTCAAAAAATAATTTTCAACTGTCGCAAATTTTAATTACGCCAAGGATTGCCTTTTCTATAGTAAATTATTCAAAAAATAATTTTCTACTGTTGCAAATTTTAATTACGCCAGGGATTGCCTTTTCTATAGTAAATTATTCAAAAAATAATTTTCTACTGTCGCAAATTTTAAATACGCCAGGGATTGCCTTTTCTATAGTAAATTATTCAAAAAATAATTTTATACTGTCGCAAATTTTAATTACGCCAGGGATTGCCTTTTCTATAGTAAATTATTCAAAAAATAATTTTCTACTGTCGCAAATTTTAAATACGCCAGGGATTGCCTTTTCTATAGTAAATTATTCAAAAAATAATTTTATACTGTCGCAAATTTTAATTACGCCATGGATTGCCTTTTCTATAGTAAATTATTCAAAAAATAATTTTATACTGTCGCAAATTTTAAATACGCCAGGGATTGCCTTTTCTATAGTAAATTATTCAAAAAATAATTTTATACTGTCGCAAATTTTAATTACGCCAGGTATTGCCTTTTCTATAGTAAATTATTCAAAAAATAATTTTCAACTGTCGCAAATTTTAATTACGCCAGGGATTGCCTTTTTTATAATAAATTATTCAAAAAATAATTTTTTACTGTCGCAAATTTTAAGTGCGCCTTTTCTATAGTAAATTATTCAAAAAATAATTTTTTACTGTCGCAAATTTTATGTGCGCGAGGGATTGCCTTTTCTATAGTAAATTATTCAAAAAATATTTTTTTACTGTCGCAAATTTTAATTACGCCAGGGATTGCCTTTTCTATAGTAAATTATTCAAAAAATAATTTTATACTGTCGCAAATTTTAATTACGCCAGGGATTGCCTTTTCTATAGTAAATTATTCAAAAAATAATTTTATACTGTCGCAAATTGTAATTGCGCCAGGGATTGCCTTTTCTATAGTAAATTATTCAAAAAATAATTTTCTACTGTCGCAAATTTTAATTGCGCCAGGGATTGCCTTTTCTATAGTAAATTATTCAAAAAATAATTTTCTACTGTCGCAAATTTTAATTGCGCCAGGGATTGCCTTTTCTATAGTAAATTATTCAAAAAATAATTTTTTACTGTCGCAAATTTCAAATCCGCCAGGGATTGCCTTTTCTACAGTAAATTTTGCAAAAAATAATTTTTTACTATCGCAAATTTTAATTGCGCCAGGGATTGCCTTTTCTATAGTAAATTATTCAAAAAATAATTTTTTACTGTCGCAAATTTTAAATACGCCAGGGATTGCCTTTTCTATAGTAAATTATTCAAAAAATAATTTTATACTGTCGCAAATTTTAATTGCGCCAGGGATTGCCTTTTCTATAGTAAATTATTCAAAAAATAATTTTTTACTGTCGCAAATTTCAAATCCGCCAGGGATTGCCTTTTCTATAGTAAATTATTCAAAAAATAATTTTCTACTTTTGCAAATTTTAATTACGCCAGGGATTGCCTTTTCTATAGTAAATTATTCAAAAAATAATTTTTTACTCTCGCAAATTTTAATTGCGCCAGGGATTGCCTTTTCTATAGTAAATTATTCAAAAAATAATTTTATACTGTCGCAAATTGTAATTGCGCCAGGGATTGCCTTTTCTATAGTAAATTATTCAAAAAATAACTTTATACTGTCGCAAGTTTTAATTACGCCAGGGATTGCCTTTTCTATAGTAAATTATTCAAAAAATAATTTTATACTGTCGCAAATTGTAATTGTGCCAGGGATTGCCTTTTCTATAGTAAATTATTCAAAAAATAATTTTCTACTGTCGCAAATTTTAATTGCGCCAGGGATTGCCTTTTCTATAGTAAATTATTCAAAAAATAATTTTATACTGTCGCAAATTTTAATTACGCCAGGGATTGCCTTTTCTGTAGTAAATTATTCAAAAAATAATTTTTTACTGTCGCAAATTTTAAATAGGCCAGGGATTGCCTTTTCTATAGTAAATTATTCAAAAAATAATTTTCTACTGTCGCAAATTTTAAATACGCCAGGGATTGCCTTTTCCATAGTAAATTATTCAAAAAATAATTTTTTACTGTCGCAAATTTTAATTACGCCAGGGATTGCCTTTTCTATAGTAAATTTTGAAAAAAATAATTTTATACTGTCGCAAATTTTAATTACGCCAGGGATTGCCTTTTCTATAGTAAATTATTCAAAAAATAATTTTCTACTGTCGCAAATTTTAATTACGCCAGGGATTGCCTTTTCTATAGTAAATTATTCAAAAAATAATTTTCAACTGTCGCAAATTTTAATTGCGCCAGGGATTGCCTTTTCTATAGTAAATTATTCAAAAAATAATTTTCTACTGTCGCAAATTTTAATTACGCCAGGGATTGCCTTTTCTATAGTAAATTATTCAAAAAATAATTTTCTACTGTCGCAAATTTTAAATACGCCAGGGATTGCCTTTTCTATAGTAAATTATTCAAAAAATAATTTTATACTGTCGCAAATTTTAATTACGCCAGGGATTGAATTTTCTATAGTAAATTATTCAAAAAATAATTTTATACTGTCGCAAATTTTAAATACGCCAGGGATTGCCTTTTCTATAGTAAATTATTCAAAAAATAATTTTCTACTGTCGCAAATTTTAATTACGCCAGGGATTGCCTTTTCTATAGTAAATTATTCAAAAAATAATTTTCAACTGTCGCAAATTTTAATTACGCCAGGGATTGCCTTTTCTATAGTAAATTATTCAAAAAATAATTTTTTACTGTCGCAAATTTTAATTGCGCCAGGGATTGCCTTTTCTATAGTAAATTATTCAAAAAATATTTTTTTACTGTCGCAAATTTTAAGTGCGCCAGCGATTGCCTTTTCTATAGTAAATTATTCAAAAAATAATTTTCAACTGTCGCAAATTGTAATTACGCCAGGGATTGCCTTTTCTATAGTAAATTATCCAAAAAATAATTTTTTACTGTCGCAAATTTTAAATATCCCAGGGATTGCCTTTTCTATAGTAAATTATTCAAAAAATATTTTTTTACTGTCGCAAATTTTAATTACGCCAGGGATTGCCTTTTCTATAGTAAATTATTCAAAAAATAATTTTCTACTGTCGCAAATTTTAATTACGCCAGGGATTGCCTTTTCTATAGTAAATTATTCAAAAAATAATTTTCTACTGTCGCAAATTTTAATTACGCCAGGGGTTGCCTTTTCTATAGTAAATTATTCAAAAAATAATTTTCTACTGCCGCAAATTTTAATTGCGCCAGGGATTGCCTTTTCTATAGTAAATTATTCAAAAAATAATTTTATACTGTCGCAAATTTTAATTACGCCAGGGATTGCCTTTTCTATAGTAAATTATTCAAAAAATAATTTTTTACTGTCGCAAATTTCAAATATCCCAGGGATTTCCTTTTCTATAGTAAATTATTCAAAAAATAATTTTCTATTGTCGCAAATTTTAATTACGCCAGGGATTGCCTTTTCTATAGTAAATTATTCAAAAAATAATTTTCTACTGTCGCAAATTTTAATTACGCCAGGGATTGCCTTTTCTATATTAAATTATTCAAAAAATAATTTTATACTGTCGCAAATTTTAATTACGCCAGGGATTGCCTTTTCTATAGTAAATTATTCAAAAAATAATTTTCTACTGTCGCAAATTTTAAGTGCGCCAGGGATTGCCTTTTCTATAGTAAATTTTGCAAAAAATAATTTTTTACTGTCGCAAATTTTAATTGCGCCAGGGATTGCCTTTTCTATAGTAAATTATTCAAAAAATAATTTTCTACTGTCGCAAATTTTAATTACGCCAGGGATTGCCTTTTCTATAGTAAATTATTCAAAAAATAATTTTCTACTGTCGCAAATTTTAATTACGCCAGGGATTGCCTTTTCTATAGTAAATTATTCAAAAAATAATTTTTTACTGTCGCAAATTTTAATTGCGCCAGGGATTGCCTTTTCTATAGTAAATTATTCAAAAAATAATTTTTTACTGTCGCAAATTTTAAATATCCCAGGGATTGCCTTTTCTATAGTAAATTATTCAAAAAATAATTTTTTATTGTCGCAAATTTTAATTACGCCAGGGATTGCCTTTTCTATAGTAAGTTATTAAAAAAATAATTTTATACTGTCGCAAATTTTAATTACGCCAGGGATTGCCTTTTCTATAGTAAATTATTCAAAAAATAATTTTCAACTGTTGCAAATTTTAATTACGCCAGGGATAGCCCTTTCTATAGTAAATTATTCAAAAAATAATTTTCTACTGTCGCAAATTTTAATTACGCCAGGGATTGCCTTTTCTATAGTAAATTATTCAAAAAATAATTTTTTATTGTCGCAAATTTTAATTACGCCAGGGATTGCCTTTTCTATAGTAAATTATTCAAAAAATAATTTTCTACTGTCGCAAATTTTAATCACGCCAGGGATTGCCCTTTCTATAGTAAATTATTCAACAAATAATTTTCAACTGTCGCAAATTTTAATTACGCCAGGGATTGCCTTTTCTATAGTAAATTATTCAAAAAATAATTTTTTACTGTCGCTAATTTTAAGTGCGCCAGGGATTGCCTTTTCTATAGTAAATTATTCAAAAAATAATTTTTTACTGTCGCAAATTTTAAGTGCGCCAGGGATTGCCTTTTCTATAGTAAATTATTCAAAAAATAATTTTCAACTGTCGCAAATTGTAATTACGCCAGGGATTGCCTTTTCTATAGTAAATTATTCAAAAAATAATTTTTTACTGTCGCAAATTTTAAATATCCCAGGGATTGCCTTTTCTATAGTAAATTATTCAAAAAATATTTTTTTACTGTCGCAAATTTTAATTACGCCAGGGATTGCCTTTTCTATAGTAAATTATTCAAAAAATAATTTTCTACTGTCGCAAATTTTATTTACGCCAGGGATTGCCTTTTCTATAGTAAATTATTCAAAAAATAATTTTTTATTGTCGCAAATTTTAATTACGCCAGGGATTGCCTTTTCTATAGTAAATTATTCAAAAAATAATTTTCTACTGTCGCAAATTTTAATCACGCCAGGGATTGCCCTTTCTATAGTAAATTATTCAACAAATAATTTTCAACTGTCGCAAATTTTAATTACGCCAGGGATTGCCTTTTCTATAGTAAAATATTCAAAAAATAATTTTTTACTGTCGCTAATTTTAAGTGCGCCAGGGATTGCCTTTTCTATAGTAAATTATTCAAAAAATAATTTTTTACTGTCGCAAATTTTAAGTGCGCCAGGGATTGCCTTTTCTATAGTAAATTATTCAAAAAATAATTTTCAACTGTCGCAAATTGTAATTACGCCAGGGATTGCCTTTTCTATAGTAAATTATTCAAAAAATAATTTTTTACTGTCGCAAATTTTAAATATCCCAGGGATTGCCTTTTCTATAGTAAATTATTCAAAAAATATTTTTTTACTGTCGCAAATTTTAATTACGCCAGGGATTGCCTTTTCTATAGTAAATTATTCAAAAAATAATTTTCTACTGTCGCAAATTTTATTTACGCCAGGGATTGCCTTTTCTATAGTAAATTATTCAAAAAATAATTTTCTACTGTCGCAAATTTTAATTACGCCAGGGATTGCCTTTTTTATAGTAAATTATTCAAAAAATAATTTTCTACTGTCGCAAATTTTAACTGCGCCAGGGATTGCCTTTTCTATAGTAAATTATTCAAAAAATAATTTTATACTGTCGCAAATTTTAATTACGCCAGGGATTGCCTTTTCTATAGTAAATTATTCAAAAAATAATTTTTTACTGTCGCAAATTTCAAATATCCCAGGGATTGCCTTTTCTATAGTAAATTATTCAAAAAATAATTTTCTATTGTCGCAAATTTTAATTACGCCAGGGATTGCCTTTCCTATAGTAAATTATTCAAAAAATAATTTTCTACTATCGCAAATTTTAATTACGCCAGGGATTGCCTTTTCTATATTAAATTATTCAAAAAATAATTTTATACTGCCGCAAATTTTAATTACGCCAGGGATTGCCTTTTCTATAGTAAATTATTCAAAAAATAATTTTCTACTGTCGCAAATTTTAAGGGCGCCAGGGATTGCCTTTTCTATAGTAAATTTTGCAAAAAATAATTTTTTACTGTCGCAAATTTTAATTGCGCCAGGGATTGCCTTTTCTATAGTAAATTATTCAAAAAATAATTTTCTACTGTCGCAAATTTTAATTACGCCAGGGATTGCCTTTTCTATAGTAAATTATTCAAAAAATAATTTTCTACTGTCGCAAATTTTAATTACGCCAGGGATTGCCTTTTCTATAGTAAATTATTCAAAAAATAATTTTCTACTGTCGCAAATTTTAAATACGCCAGGGATTGCCTTTTCTATAGTAAATTATTCAAAAAATAATTTTATACTGTCGCAAATTTTAATTACGCCAGGGATTGAATTTTCTATAGTAAATTATTCAAAAAATAATTTTATACTGTCGCAAATTTTAAATACGCCAGGGATTGCCTTTTCTATAGTAAATTATTCAAAAAATAATTTTCTACTGTCGCAAATTTTAATTACGCCAGGGATTGCCTTTTCTATAGTAAATTATTCAAAAAATAATTTTCAACTGTCGCAAATTTTAATTACGCCAGGGATTGCCTTTTCTATAGTAAATTATTCAAAAAATAATTTTTTACTGTCGCAAATTTTAATTGCGCCAGGGATTGCCTTTTCTATAGTAAATTATTCAAAAAATATTTTTTTACTGTCGCAAATTTTAAGTGCGCCAGCGATTGCCTTTTCTATAGTAAATTATTCAAAAAATAATTTTCAACTGTCGCAAATTGTAATTACGCCAGGGATTGCCTTTTCTATAGTAAATTATCCAAAAAATAATTTTTTACTGTCGCAAATTTTAAATATCCCAGGGATTGCCTTTTCTATAGTAAATTATTCAAAAAATATTTTTTTACTGTCGCAAATTTTAATTACGCCAGGGATTGCCTTTTCTATAGTAAATTATTCAAAAAATAATTTTCTACTGTCGCAAATTTTAATTACGCCAGGGATTGCCTTTTCTATAGTAAATTATTCAAAAAATAATTTTCTACTGTCGCAAATTTTAATTACGCCAGGGGTTGCCTTTTCTATAGTAAATTATTCAAAAAATAATTTTCTACTGTCGCAAATTTTAATTGCGCCAGGGATTGCCTTTTCTATAGTAAATTATTCAAAAAATAATTTTATACTGTCGCAAATTTTAATTACGCCAGGGATTGCCTTTTCTATAGTAAATTATTCAAAAAATAATTTTTTACTGTCGCAAATTTCAAATATCCCAGGGATTTCCTTTTCTATAGTAAATTATTCAAAAAATAATTTTCTATTGTCGCAAATTTTAATTACGCCAGGGATTGCCTTTTCTATAGTAAATTATTCAAAAAATAATTTTCTACTGTCGCAAATTTTAATTACGCCAGGGATTGCCTTTTCTATATTAAATTATTCAAAAAATAATTTTATACTGTCGCAAATTTTAATTACGCCAGGGATTGCCTTTTCTATAGTAAATTATTCAAAAAATAATTTTCTACTGTCGCAAATTTTAAGTGCGCCAGGGATTGCCTTTTCTATAGTAAATTTTGCAAAAAATAATTTTTTACTGTCGCAAATTTTAATTGCGCCAGGGATTGCCTTTTCTATAGTAAATTATTCAAAAAATAATTTTCTACTGTCGCAAATTTTAATTACGCCAGGGATTGCCTTTTCTATAGTAAATTATTCAAAAAATAATTTTCTACTGTCGCAAATTTTAATTACGCCAGGGATTGCCTTTTCTATAGTAAATTATTCAAAAAATAATTTTTTACTGTCGCAAATTTTAATTGCGCCAGGGATTGCCTTTTCTATAGTAAATTATTCAAAAAATAATTTTTTACTGTCGCAAATTTTAAATATCCCAGGGATTGCCTTTTCTATAGTAAATTATTCAAAAAATAATTTTTTATTGTCGCAAATTTTAATTACGCCAGGGATTGCCTTTTCTATAGTAAGTTATTAAAAAAATAATTTTATACTGTCGCAAATTTTAATTACGCCAGGGATTGCCTTTTCTATAGTAAATTATTCAAAAAATAATTTTCAACTGTTGCAAATTTTAATTACGCCAGGGATAGCCCTTTCTATAGTAAATTATTCAAAAAATAATTTTCTACTGTCGCAAATTTTAATTACGCCAGGGATTGCCTTTTCTATAGTAAATTATTCAAAAAATAATTTTTTATTGTCGCAAATTTTAATTACGCCAGGGATTGCCTTTTCTATAGTAAATTATTCAAAAAATAATTTTCTACTGTCGCAAATTTTAATCACGCCAGGGATTGCCCTTTCTATAGTAAATTATTCAACAAATAATTTTCAACTGTCGCAAATTTTAATTACGCCAGGGATTGCCTTTTCTATAGTAAATTATTCAAAAAATAATTTTTTACTGTCGCTAATTTTAAGTGCGCCAGGGATTGCCTTTTCTATAGTAAATTATTCAAAAAATAATTTTTTACTGTCGCAAATTTTAAGTGCGCCAGGGATTGCCTTTTCTATAGTAAATTATTCAAAAAATAATTTTCAACTGTCGCAAATTGTAATTACGCCAGGGATTGCCTTTTCTATAGTAAATTATTCAAAAAATAATTTTTTACTGTCGCAAATTTTAAATATCCCAGGGATTGCCTTTTCTATAGTAAATTATTCAAAAAATATTTTTTTACTGTCGCAAATTTTAATTACGCCAGGGATTGCCTTTTCTATAGTAAATTATTCAAAAAATAATTTTCTACTGTCGCAAATTTTATTTACGCCAGGGATTGCCTTTTCTATAGTAAATTATTCAAAAAATAATTTTCTACTGTCGCAAATTTTAATTACGCCAGGGATTGCCTTTTCTATAGTAAATTATTCAAAAAATAATTTTCTACTGTCGCAAATTTTAACTGCGCCAGGGATTGCCTTTTCTATAGTAAATTATTCAAAAAATAATTTTATACTGTCGCAAATTTTAATTACGCCAGGGATTGCCTTTTCTATAGTAAATTATTCAAAAAATAATTTTTTACTGTCGCAAATTTCAAATATCCCAGGGATTGCCTTTTCTATAGTAAATTATTCAAAAAATAATTTTCTATTGTCGCAAATTTTAATTACGCCAGGGATTGCCTTTCCTATAGTAAATTATTCAAAAAATAATTTTCTACTATCGCAAATTTTAATTACGCCAGGGATTGCCTTTTCTATATTAAATTATTCAAAAAATAATTTTATACTGCCGCAAATTTTAATTACGCCAGGGATTGCCTTTTCTATAGTAAATTATTCAAAAAATAATTTTCTACTGTCGCAAATTTTAAGGGCGCCAGGGATTGCCTTTTCTATAGTAAATTTTGCAAAAAATAATTTTTTACTGTCGCAAATTTTAATTGCGCCAGGGATTGCCTTTTCTATAGTAAATTATTCAAAAAATAATTTTCTACTGTCGCAAATTTTAATTACGCCAGGGATTGCCTTTTCTATAGTAAATTATTCAAAAAATAATTTTCTACTGTCGCAAATTTTAATTACGCCAGGGATTGCGTTTTCTATAGTAAATTATTCAAAAAATAATTTTTTACTGTCGCAAATTTTAATTGCGCCAGGGATTGCCTTTTCTATAGTAAATTATTCAAAAAATAATTTTTTACTGTCGCAAATTTTAAATATCCCAGGGATTGCCTTTTCTATAGTAAATTATTCAAAAAATAATTTTTTACTGTCGCAAATTTTAATTACGCCAGGGATTGCCTTTTCTATAGTAAGTTATTCAAAAAATAATTTTATACTGTCGCAAATTTTAATTACGCCAGGGATTGCCTTTTCTATAGTAAATTATTC